>NQII01001320.1:675100-812316 GCA_002778355.1 Clitarchus hookeri
ATTTCCCCGCCGTTACTAAGGCTGTGAAAGATTAATAATCGGGATATGTTTGTACATCGCAATCATCAACTTCAAAGCGAAATTGAATTTTGACCCAAATTATGCTCTTTCCGAATATATATATATTTTAATCAGTGAGACTTTGTTTGCTGATTTGTTGCATGTACATGTTACTGTAACACTCTCGCAAACAGAGCCAGGGATGCACATCACTGGTATTTTTTTATAGCATAGTATCACATGGAGATAGGAGAGGTTCGGGTGACTCGTATAGGATTTTCACGGTTACTTACTACTTTTCTGAAGCCCTGCTAAAGTTACACTTAAAGGATATTCCTCCGCCTTATGCAAACAGAGCTTAACGAAGTACAGGAAATTACACCCAAGTGACAACGCACCGGATTCGTGCGCACTCAATGTAATATTATTTTGCATGAGAACTATTTCTTACTAGGCGTTACCAAAACAACTTTTTTCTCCCTGTTTCATTTCGTATTAATTATAAATGAAATATTTTAATTTATAGATATAATATAAATAAAAGTTAAACTTGAGTAAAATCAGATTACATTTATGTTAACACATGTATAAAACGCTTGTAACACGAGGCATATTTAGGAAAGAGCCAAATACGTCATACATAGGGTGATTTTTCAAGGGTTTGTTTAACAAAGTGTGAAGAAACCACGAATAGACAATAACATCGGTGTCTTGAGAGATAGGATCATGTGATAGAGAATTCTCTTGATGTCATAATTTTTCTCAAACCAATATGCAATTATTACTCTATGGGTAAAGTAAAACCTGTGAAAATGTTGTAATAATTAGTTGAAACTTCCAAAAAAATAAAAAATACGAATGGAACGAAAATAAACTTGGTGGTGTTGAATAAAACCCAGTCGTTTTCATCTATCTATATGAACGAGAATAATGATTATATCGGCAGAGAAAAATAAAAGGTGTACAAGAGTACTCATATACTGTAAATAGGGCAGCATCAAAAATGAACGTGGATAAAAAATTGTTCAAGGAGAAACAGGAATGGCATGAGTTCGCACAATACCTTGAAATGGACCCTTTCTTTAGTAACACAGCATGCTTCGCCCCAAATCCAATCAAAAAGCAGACAAACCTCTATAAATGACCCCGACTCTACTTGGAATTAATTTTATTTGAGCGGAATAGTTACCGCTCCGGTTTCTATACTGGTTCGCTGATCGTACGACAGCTTACAAACTAAATCACCATAAACTTTCATCTACAAACGGCACACACTTCCATAGTTGTCTAAGTATTCCTGCTCGGTACCTCGTGGTTTGAAGGAATAGGGACGTTACAGGTGGCTCGTGTCTATACAGGCATTGACTCAGATATCAACTGTGATTTTGAAAACGTGTGAATGAGTGAAGATATTTGGGCGGCTATTAACAGCGAGGTCTTGAGGGCCGATGAGGGTGATTGAGGTGAATATGGAGCAGCACCGGAATGAAAGGGCGGAGAAAACGGGAGATCCCCGAAAAAAACCCACCGACCAGCGGTATCGTACGTTACGATTCCCACATGCGAAAATCCGGGAGTGGCCCGGCCGGGTATTGAACCCGGTTTCTTCGTGGTGGGAGGGAGGCGGGCGGGCTAACCGCTCAGCCACCTCGGCCCCTGTAGAGAAGGGGGAAATTACAAAAGTACAGTATGTGACGAAACAACGCTCCAACTTAGGAGGGGGCAACATTTTAATGACTCCGTAAAATTAGGAGGTAGCCTTTAGGCGCCCCTCTTAAACCGGAATTTTTATTTATCATTGTGATCGTATCTGGGAGTATTTCGTAAACCATGAAAAGTGGTTTGTGGACAGAGGCTACGGGCCCAGGCTCGGTTTGTTGTTGGTTGTCATGGTAACACATGGCATTATTTTTAATGTGTGGCGTGATTGGTGCTAATCTTCAAAATTACGCCGGAGTATGTAAGTTAATGCCTCAAATATAACTGCCATATTTTATTAGTTATATAAATTGCTGCTGATGGACCCGACCAAGAGAATCACATCTGAGCAAGCAGTGGACGATGCATATAACCAGGAGGAGCCACTGCCCACTGAAGAGTTTTTTTTTGGCCATATTGTTTCCCGCCAGGCAGGACGCCGACCCTGTGGGTTCGACCTGGTAGGTTTTTAATTGAATTTGAGAATGATGCTACCGAGTACGAGAATTCATACAGACTGCCCGATGTGGGAGAAGATGCTCCGCATTATATGTTACGAATATCCGCATTATATGTTACGAAGAAAGTCTGTACGGGCGATAAACGCGGGTAATTGTCTAAATTCAAGTCTGTACTAGCACGTTGTGTAATGGTATATGAAGGGCCGTATGTGACGTACCTAAGGCCAGACAGCCTAGGTTCTGAAGAAGACTCGGCATTAAAGGGGAATACCGACTGAGCCCAGCAGCCACGAAATCTTCCAGTTAAATTTATTGAAATTTCCGACCGCAGAGACGATATAAAATTGATTTTATTAATTAAAAATTGTTTTAAATCAACATCTTGGATTAACAATATCTGAGTTGCTAGTACCATTTACCTACGGAGCCCTGTAGTTCAGATTGAGAAGTTCTGCCAACGCTAGTTTTCGAAAGAAACATTTTAACTTATTTTATTTCAAGAATAATAAGAAGCTTAACGATAAATAAACTACATTCAACAAACGGAGATACAGTCACGATAGCGGCTACTGTTATCAAAGGCCACACACGTTAATGATAACACCATTAAGTTTATACTACATGATTGTTTCTAAAATTAATCTGGCACAGATACTTTTTGCATATAAACCAATGGTGTCAGAATTGATCTTTTCTCGAATTTGTTGGTATTCCGTAGTTGGTATCAAAATAAATACGTCAAGTGGCGCCATCTATATTGAACTGTAACTATGTATGTGCTTAAAAGGAACAAATAAATCAGTCTGTTGCGGAATCTTGACGTGTTTCTATCAGGTTATGGGCAATCCTTTTTTTTACGTGATTTTATCAGTTTAAAAGTTGAAATAGTGTAACGTCAATTCGCTGAAACATGACCTCGAGCTATATTGCGAGTGTGCCTAAACTAAAAGGCAGGGAAAACTATGACGAGTGGAGTTTCGCGGCTCAAAATTTGTTGGTGTTAGAAGGCATGGAACACTACATCATGGCGGTGCCTGACGTCGAATTGAAGCCGGCCGATGACGCCAAGACGAAGGCAAAGTTAATTTTAACGATCGATTCCGCGCTGTATGTGCATATCAAGAATACCAGGAGCTCGGCAGAATTATGGACTAAGTTGAAGAACATGTTCGATGACTCAGGTTTTTCTCGAAAGATAACTTTACTTCGCCATCTGATATCTATCAGACTTGAAAATTGTGACTCAATGACCACCTATGTCACGCAAATGGTAGAAGCAGCACACAAGTTAAATGGCACAGGTTTTAAAATCAGTGATGAGTGGGTGGGATCGCTATTATTGGCAGGTTTGTCAGATCGTTTTTCTCCCATGATTATGGCAATAGAACATTCGGGTATTTCGATAACTGCTGACGTCATTAAGTCAAAGTTACTTGACATGGAAGTTTCCCATGGAAATGAAACGACAGGCGGCACTGCGTTTGCTGCGAGAAATAAATTTCATTCGGGCAACACTAGAACAAGGCAATATGGCGCGCCGACGTCAACATCGAAAGTAAAGGTGAGTGGATCAAAACCAATAACATGTTATAAATGTAAAGAAGAAGGACATTATCGCAATCAATGCCCGTTGTTAAAGAAAAGTAATTGTGTATTTAATGTTGTATTCCTTAACGGAAAGTATAACAAACATGAATGGTACGTCGACTCGGGAGCAAGTGCACACATGACGGTAAATAAAAACTTGGTTAAACGCATAACATCAACGCCATGTTTACCAGAGATTGTTGTTGCCAATGACTCGAAGGTGCCAGTGTTGTGCTCCGGAGACGTTGACATTATTTCGGACACTAATTACCACATTACAGTGAAAAATGTACTATGCGTGCCCAGTTTAACAACAAACTTGTTGTCTGTCAGTGAGCTTATAAAGAACGGGAATCGTGTCGTATTTAAAGCCAATCATTGTTACATTAGAAACAAGCATGATGTGTTGGTGGCGACTGCAGATTTAACCGAAGGTGTTTATAAGTTGAGGATAAAGTCGCAAGGATGTTTATTAGCTACTCCAACTGCAAGTGGTGGGCTGTGGCACAGGCGGCTAGCACATTTAAACAGTCAAGATATGAACAAGATGAAAAATGGACTTGTTGATGGATTATCTTATCCTGACGATTATGAAGTGACACAGTCAGATTGTGTGACCTGTTGTGAAGGGAAACAAACAAGGCTACCTTTTTCACATGTGGGTGAGCGCAGTAGTCAGAGCCTACATCTAATACACACTGATGTTTGTGGCCCCATGGAGGTCAGTTCACTTGGTGGTGCTCGTTATTTTCTTTTGTTTGTTGACGACTTTAGTCGGATGATATTTATATACTTTTTAAAATATAAAAGTGAAGCTTTCACTAAGTTCAAAGAATTTAAGTCATTAGTTGAAAATCAACAGAACAAGAAAATAAAGATATTGCGCTCTGATAATGGACTAGAGTTCTGCAACAAAGAGTTTGATTCGTATTTGAAACAAGAAGGTGTAATACATCAACGAACAAATGTGTACACACCTGAACAAAATGGTTTGTGTGAGAGAGCGAACAGAACTGTTGTCGAGAAAGGTAAATGTTTATTATATGATGCAAAGCTGGAGAAAAGATTTTGGGCTGAAGCAGCCAATACAGCTGTTTATCTTAAAAACAGATCCGTTGCTTCAGGATTGCATGATAAAACTCCTTATGAAGCGTGGTATGGGAAGAAACCAACTCTTAGTCACATTCGTTTGTTTGGGAGTATGGTGATGGTTCATGTTCCAAGAGAAAAACGAGCAAAGTGGGACAAGAAATCCAAACAGCATATACTTGTTGGATATGCGGACAATGTCAAGGGCTATAGAGTGTATGATCCAAGCAGAAATACAGTCAGCACTAGCAGAGACATAGTTGTGATGGAAGATAAACTTGGTATGGAGGAAACAGTTGAAGATCCTGCGACTTGGATTCCGACTGAAATCATACCAGAGCAGCATGATCAGAGCTGTGATTCAGTGGGGGAATGTGAACACAATGATTCAGAATCACAGAACTATTCATCAGATTATGCTGACGGTAATGAAACATTAACCGCACGAGAGAGTTCATCCGAGGAGCGTCTAGAACCAGTGGTGGCTGTTCCAGATCCAGGTGTTACAGTTGGAAGCAAGCGCGAAAGGAAACAACCGCAGCGGTATGGCTTCAGTAACATGTGCCTTTCCAGTACTGTTCCAGCTGCAGGTGAGATTATGTTTGCAGAGGCTATTGAAGGGCCAGAGAAAGATCAGTGGAAGCAGGCCATGGAGGAGGAGCTACAGTCATTTGACGCAAATGATGCTTGGGAGCTGGTGGACAATCCAGGTGATGTGTCAATTGTGAAGTGTCGATGGGTGCTAAATAAAAAACTTGACTTTGACAATAACGTGCGCTACCGTGCTAGGCTTGTAGCAAAGGGATTCACACAGAAGCCAGGTGTAGATTATACTGACACTTTTTCACCAGTTGTGAGGCATTCCACATTACGGTTGCTTTTTGCTTTAAGCGTAAAGATAGGTATGGACATTACTCATCTTGATGTAACTACCGCATTCTTGAACGGTCATTTAAAAGAAGACATTTATATGTCAGTGCCTGAAGGTTTTGTAAACAAAAGTCATGGTAAAGTTTTAAAATTAAAGCGGGCCATCTATGGATTGAAACAATCATCTTTAATGTGGTACCAAAGAGTTAAAGATTTATTATGTAATTTAGGTTTTAAAAACAGTGTTTGTGAACCATGTTTATTTTCAAAAATGTATGATGATGTAAAAATCATTATTGGGCTTTATGTTGATGATTTCTTGATTTTTTCAAATAATGATTTAGAGACACAGAAATTAAAGCATGTATTAAGTACAGAATTTAAATTAAAGGATTTAGGACCCGTTAGGCAATATTTAGGCATGAGAATAAATATGGACAGGAAAAGGTGTATTATTACTGTTGATCAACAACATTATATTGAACAACTTTTGTCTAAATTTAATATGTCTGATTGTAAACCTATTGATACTCCAATTGAGTCTAAACTAAATATAGGTAAGCCAGAAAAATGTGAACCTAACATTCCTTATCAAGAACTAATTGGAAGTTTAATGTACTTGGCGGTGTTGACTAGGCCAGACATAGCATATTCAGTTAGCTACCTTAGCCAATTTAATAGTTGTCATAGCGAAGTGCATTGGAACTATGCTAAAAGGATACTAAGATACTTACAAAGTACTAAACATTATTGTTTAAAATATAGTAATACTGATCTAGACTTAGAAGGTTTTGTTGATGCCGATTGGGCGAGTGATGCTTTAGATAGAAAATCCTATACAGGCTTTTTTGCTTTATTATGTCAGGATCAGCTGTTTCGTGGCAGAGTAGGAAGCAACAAACAGTATCACTGTCCAGTACTGAGGCAGAGTACACTGCTCTCTCAGAAGCATCAAGAGAAGCTGTATATTTAAGAAAGTTATTGTATGAACTTACTGATAGTCATTGTGTAATTCCTTTGCATTGTGACAATCAAAGTGCATTGAAACTGGCCACAAATCACCAGTGTCATAATAGATCCAAACATATAGATGTAAGATTTCACTATATAAGAGATGTTGTTAGAAATAAATTTGTTAAAATTAAATATATTCCCACTGGGGAAATGCCTGCTGACCTGCTGACAAAGGGGGTATGTTTATTAAAACATTATAAATGTATGAACAAGATAGGTATTGTGCCTATGTTATCCAAATAACTTGCTTATTTCGATAAGTGGGGGTGTTGGTATTCCGTAGTTGGTATCAAAATAAATACGTCTAGTGGCGCCATCTATATTGAACTGTAACTATGTATGTGCTAAAAAGGAACAAATAAATCAGTCTGTTGCGGAAGCTTGACGTGTTTCTATCAGAATTGAACTCGGTCTATTTCACTTATGTCTCTATGATGATATGATTTCTGCAGCGTGTGGTAGTTTCTAAGTATTCCTCCCCAGTGTTCACGTCTATCATCTCAGTCGAAGTGGAACTTGTGAATCCCACGTTTCTGATAAATCTACATAAGGTAAGAAGATTACAATAGTGTTGTAAATTGGCTGCAAATTATCCTATCCCGATGAGCCGGGCATTCACAAACTCCGGGACGGTAACTCGTTGTTGCTAAGTTAGTGTCAATCTCGCAGTTCAATCCAAGATATTTTCCTAATGAAATTTTTCATCAATTTTTCACGTTACATAAAAATTATAGCAGCCGCAAAGTGGAGCCTATTTATCTGTTTATCTCCCATACATCTGTATACTTTACATCAAACTAACTTACTTCTATTGCAATGAAGTACGTAACTCATAGTATCTTATTTCAATATATTATGAATTATCTAATTTCGACAAGTGAGTTGGTTTTTATGATTTGCACTAAAACTGTGATTTTGAAATGCCGTAATGCAAAATCTATGCTGTCCACGTTTTTTTAGTCGAGGAAATAGTACTTTCCAGTAATTACTAAGTTCAACAGTATTTCTTACAGATAAAAAATAATGGAGTTTTTGGCTGCCAAAGCCCTTAAGACACTTTTGCTTCTCTCATAAAAATAATTTCTGTGCTACCAAAACTTAAATTACATGATCCAAAAAAATCAGATAAAAGTGTGAAACCCAGAAATGAAGATGTAAATTACTACCAATCCGTTAGAGATTGTATGCAATATATAAATGCATCTCGGTGAACAAAACCAGTTTGATTGACCATTTACTCAGGTTCTGGACCCCCGTACAAAATTTTAAGAAGCCACAGTGCATACTCTGCACTCCCCTCCTACTTGTTACGTCGTGGAGTTCAGTGAAATTCCCCCCTTCACATCGTACATTTCTATGGTGTATGCATTCTCCTCCGTGAGCCATCATTTTCCCTTACGTGTATAAAAATTCCGGAATGTTAATTTTCTTTCCAGGAACACACTAGCGCGTATATAACATTGGCGCTGCATTATCAGGTTTTTGTATGACACCGGCACGGCGAATGCAAATCCCAGTTTTTCGCGAGAAAAATGCTTTTAACCACGCGGCACTTCGTTTTGAAAGGAAAGACGCTAATTTAATTGTGCGCGCTCTCGGAGAGGCACATCCGNCCCTTAAGACACTTTTGCTTCTCTCATAAAAATAATTTCTGTGCTACCAAAACTTAAATTACATGATCCAAAAAATCAGATAAAAGTGTGAAACCCAGAAATGAAGATGTAAATTACTACCAATCCGTTAGAGATTGTATGCAATATATAAATGCATCTCGGTGAACAAAACCAGTTTGATTGACCATTTACTCAGGTTCTGGACCCCCGTACAAAATTTAAGAAGCCACAGTGCATACTCTGCACTCCCCTCCTACTTGTTACGTCGTGGAGTTCAGTGAAATTCCCCCCCTTCACATCGTACATTTCTATGGTGTATGCATTCTCCTCCGTGAGCCATCATTTTCCCTTACGTGTATAAAAATTCCGGAATGTTAATTTTACTTTCCAGGAACACACTAGCGCGTATATAACATTGGCGCTGCATTATCAGGTTTTTGTATGATACCGGCACGGCGAATGCAAATCCCAGTTTTTCGCGAGAAAAATGGTTTTAACCACGCGGCACTTCGTTTTGAAAGGAAAGACGCTAATTTAATTGTGCGCGCTCTCGGAGAGGCACATCCGCACGTCGCCGCCTTTAAGGGGATTCGTCACAGCTGATAAAATCGTGCACTAAGTGCTCTCACAATTTGCACAAAAGCCTGCATAATATTTCATGCAAGAAAATTTCCATACCGCCGATTACTAGGCTGTTCTTTTACACTGAAGAGCCAAAAAAACTGGTACACCTGCCTAATATCGTGTAGGGCCCCCCCGCGAGCAGGCAGAAGTGCCGCAAGACGACGTGGCATGGACTCGACTAATGTCTGAAGGTATGCAGGAGGCAATTCACATCATGATTCCTGCAGGGTAGTCCACAAATCCAATCTGCGCCAATCTGAGAAAGGGTTGCACGTTTGTCACGTTTAATGATTCTCGTCAGTCGTCGTTTGTCCCGTTCTTTCACGATCTTTTCCGGCCGCAGCGATGTCGAAAATGTGATGTTTTACCGGATTCCCGATATTCACGGTACACTCGTGAAATGGTCGTACGCGAACATCCAAATGTTATCGCTACCTCGGAGATGCTATGTCTCATCTCTGGTGCGCCGACTATAACACCACGTTCAAACTCACTTAAATCTTGATAACCTGCCATTGTACCAGCAGTAACCAATCTAGCTGCCGACCGCATCGCGTTGCTCTGATTGGTTCTATATCTCTGTTATTTGCATACGCACACATATACCAGTTTTTTTGGCTCTTCAGTGTATTAACGATTCTAAAGAAAAAGTAATTTAATTGTTATGTTAAGATTATTTTAATTAGTAATCGAAGAAACTACTTGTTAAGCACAATTAGCAATTTTTTTCAAAAAATTCTAGTTTATACTTTTTAAATTTGTTTCACTAGAAGCATTCTCACAATTTTAATAAAAACCTTTCACACTTTATCCTTATTGTTATAGCTGAGAATTTCGAGAAAAACTATTATTACGAAGGTATTGGACACCGTACATATGAGTAACGAAAATGGTATAGACTGCGGGAGCAGCAAGCCAGAGAAACAGTGGGGGAGAGAGAAACCGATAGTTACTGTCGTTCAAAGTTAAGTATTCAGGACGCGCCAAGACATTTGCTATCCGAAGCCGAAGAGTTCATTAGAAAGTAGTACAAACACTAACACAATGCTTTATGTTGATTTGAAAGAATTGATTAGAGAGTTGAGATGTTTGGGCGGCTCTCAACAACGATGTCTTGAGAGCCGAACATATGAAAGAAGAATGCATATATTTTGTAAACTGCAAAATATTTTGTCTGAATTTACTGACGTAAATGTTTTTAAAATATCAATAAGAATATATTTTTAATTAAAATTGAGGTGTGTTTCCCTTATGGATGAATTATTAAGCACATTTTGCAACAGCCCCCTTTTTTTTCCATCAAGCAAGGCCATCATAATAATTACTTTGTTTGTAATAAAAATTAATAACAATGTTTACAAATATCTATAATAATTGATTTTTATGTCACTCATTTCAGGTATAGAAGTGATAACTTTATGGCCTAAATTGATTTGAACTATAAGGCTGAAGCTGGGCGCTGTCTCCTACAGTTTCAATTTTCAACTGTATTTATTTATTTTATTATTGTATTTTTTTGTTTATACACAAGGTTCAGCTTTTAGCCTGTTTTGCAACTTGGAGTGTCAAATTTTACAGTTAACATACCAACCTAACAAAGATAACTACAGATTAATTTTACATTAGTGCCAAATACTTTTTTATATACATTAGCAAAATGAGAATTTTCATTAAAACAATAAATGTCAATTAAAAGGGTATTAAAGAAGAAGTAAAATATCAATAGCACTTATATGGCCAGTGCCATTGTTTTTCTTATCACAGCAAAACATTTTTATTTTTAGTATGGTCAAGTTTGTTGTTTTTTTCCGCCATCAAGTAAGATCAACTTTTTTTCTCTGTAACTTATTACTGATTTCGTCTGTTTGAAGGACTCTGGTACCTCGCTCCAGTAATGGCTCGCTCGAGAGTCGAGAGGAATTTCGAAAGATAGCTTTCGCGTGCCTCAATATTTGTGCATTATTTTTGTTTCTTGTGCTGTATGCATGAATTGTTGATCAGATAATGAGTATTCAGTACAGGTAGGTAACCGAGGGACAAATCATAATTCTTTTGAGTTGTGTAATAAAATGCAATTTACTCCTGTTGTGCATGTCAAGCCATTTCGAGGATTTAAGTGACTTGCTAAAATGGTAATTTTTTTCAAGATTAAACACATATAGTAATCAATGACTCTGCAGATTCTGAATTCTATTTATCTGCGGTTGATCAATATTAACACGCAAGCCTGTGCAGTAGTGCAGTAATTAACCGGGGGCGAGTACTAGTTGGCCACATAACTTAATCTTAACCTATTTTGTCAACATTCGTTTGTATTTATATAAGGGCTTAAGCCAAAAATAACCCATTTGCAGGCAGTAAGAAGTCTTTTTGGCACATGACAATTTTTCATTGAATGTAGATCCCAGGTTGTGATAATGCTGAACTCTTAGGATGAGTGTTTTGTTAGTAATAGACAGGAATTTATTTTAAATTATATAAGGTTCTGGGTGTGCCAAATACTGTAACTATATTTTTGCTGGTTAAATTTAAATTTATTGTTATTATGTTACCAACTACATAATTACACACGTTGGTGTTAATATTATATATGGTAACTACAATATCTTTTACTGAGGATACTATAAACGACAGTCCATGCATCGGAAGAAATATGGCAGTCCACATTGAACAAAGGTGGACCCAGCTTGGGTACTTGAGGAAGATATGTACAAATTCTTTGTTTTCCGGAGGTCAATGTGCCATTGCTAGAGTTAAGTGAATTTGCAGTTGACTGCAACTCAAGTAGCTACGAAACCACTCACATGCTCTCTCAGGGAGACCTACAGTATTTCTGCTAGGCGATATATTCTGGTGTAATGTATCAAACGCTTTGGTAAAGTTTGGGAACACCAAAATTATTTTTGATTCATCCATTGCTTTGTAAATATTGAAGGTAATATCTAGTATTGCATGATAAGTATTACACCCAGAAAGAAAGCTCGACTGCTTCTTGGAATATTTTTTCTATTAATTTCGACGACCCAGGAAGAACACTAATTGGGCCTCAGATCCTTATCTTTCTTCGGTTTTGTAAACTTAACGATAGGTATAATTTTCAAATATTTCTTTTTTTTTGCAGGAAGACAGCATTTTGGAACGAGTGATTTATTCCGTGAGTCAAAAAAAGAACGCAAAATTGAGTGCACATCTAGATCATTCGTATCTTTAAGCTATCTAATATTCTAGTAGTCGTTTTTATAATTTTTTTTTTCGTGTGCTACTTCTATATATATATATATATTCCCGAATGGTTCCCAGCAACGTCAGTCGTGGCAACTCTCTTCGGAAATTGATTCGTTGTAATTAATGGTAAAGTATGCACTTTTCAAGACCGTGCTTAAAACTTCCTTTCCACTTATTTGTATATTTTCAGCAATTGTTAATATTAACATTAACTTGTGCTTATAAACATATTGTATACATTTTATAGCACTCAAAAGTTTACGTTTAAGGCCACTATATATATATATATATATATATATATATATATATATAGAGAGAGAGAGAGAGAGAGAGAGAGAGTTATATACCTGCTGGAAGGGTTTTTAAAAGTGATCACTTTACTGTGAACAGCCTATTTAAACTTATTTATGGCGGAGATATCCCCACCAACTTGGAGTTGCGTACATTCCTCCATAACATCAGTTCTCGATTCAATATATGGAAACCAAGCTTGTCAAGGCACAGGGAACATCCTAAACGCTTATTTTGAAGTACAACTTATTTTATATGACTTGATTCATTTCGTAGCCGTAATTAAAAGTTCTTTCATTACATAATAATTTACATACCAAGTGGAAAAATGTCAATATATCTGAAACCATACACATTTCCTTTATGTCATGTCAAGCATTGATTTTTTTATGCCCGGTCACAATATTGTTTACGAAAATTTGTAAAAGAAAAAAATGTAAGACGGAAAGGGGCCGCATTGTGCAGTGGTCAGACTACTCACTTCCCACCTAGGTGAACCGGGTTCGATTCAAGGCGGAGTCACCCCCGGATTTTTGCACGTGAGAATCGTGCCGGACGATCCTACTAGTTGGCGGGTTTTCTCGGTGATCTCCCGTTTCCCCACCCTGGCATTTCCTGCGCTCCTCCATGCTCATCTCACTTTACCCTCACCCCCACCCTCACCCTTGTGAATAATTTGATTTCAAATACAAAATTTTTCTGCGTTGCTGCAGCTATAATAAATGACAAATAGGCCTACTTACTAAGTTATACAAATTAAAAAATGTTCAATGCTAACTAATGCCTTGAGCTACTGCTTAACATATAAGAAATCACCAATTAACACTTTATATATTTAAAAAAATGTTAAATATAGGAAAAAAAATTGTTTTTTTTTTCATATATATATATAGTTTGTTGTTTGGTGATTACATATGTGTCACGCAGTAATCCTTATGATTACGTTTCTTTGTAAGTTTTTTCATCTGTACAGCTTAGTTAATATATGTTATTACGGATGCATCAAAACAGAAAAGTTTTGTATTTGACACCAAATTATTTAAAAAATATAAAAATTAAGATTTTTTTATTCGTGGAAATTGCCATCACATTCAATGCGTACATGTTTTCTGTTATCTTATACAGCGATTGTGTTCACAGTGCTGGCCCTCTCGTGCCTGATCCCGGAGGTATAACAAGAGATATTCTCCAGAACCATTATTTTTAAGAGTGCACATCAGATTATTATCCGGGCAAATATTGCCACTTAGGCTGTTTAATTTGAACAATGTTTGAAACAAATATAAAATTATGAATTTTTTGGTACCCGACATTCTTAAGAGCCGCCCTAAGATGGCTGCCAGAGTAGGCCACCGAGAGGACTTGCAGAGCTCCAGCAGAAAACGATGTTTTAAAAGACTGTCCAACGTGTCTAAGTCAGATCTGCTTATGAAANGGACTTGCAGAGCTCCAGCAGAAAACGATGTTTTAAAAGACTGTCCAACGTGTCTAAGTCAGATCTGCTTATGAAAAGCATTTGAAAAACTATACGCGTCTGTATGCGTTTTTAAATTCCTCCATTTCTGTCTAAAGCATGTTTTTGTGATAGTGAAAATGGCTCTAACGGGTGTTTTACGGTAATTTTTAGGTATGAACAATCCGGTACAAAATATTGAAAAATGAATAAGGACGTGTTTCAAAATCTTTATCTTTATTATCCCGTCATAAATTGGTAGGGTATCCGCTGAAATTCTTTTAGAGGCGCGTTATCGACGGCAAGACTGCATAGCAGTTCAGTGCTTTGCGNTAGCATTTGAAAAACTATACGCGTCTGTATGCGTTTTTAAATTCCTCCATTTCTGTCTAAAGCAAGTTTTTGTGATAGTGAAAATGGCTCTAACGGGTGTTTTACGGTAATTTTTAGGTATGAACAATCCGGTACAAAATATTGAAAAATGAATAAGGACGTGTTTCAAAATCTTTATCTTTATTATCCCGTCATAAATTGGTAGGGTATCCGCTGAAATTCTTTTAGAGGCGCGTTATCGACGGCAAGACTGCATAGCAGTTCAGTGCTTTGCGCGTAGAGGCGATGAGAGCATTGATGCGCATGTCTCGGTCGCCCCTAGCGCTCCCACGCTTTTAGGCCTCAGACGTGCAAAATTCCTTCAGCCAGGCCACCTGAAACCTCTTCCCTCACACACTCACTCACTGGAAGACGAAAGAAATAGTACCCCCTTTAACTCCAGAAACTACTCGCCTCCCACCTAGGCAAACCGGGTGCGATTCCCGACGAGGTCGCCTCCGGATTTACGCACGTGGGAATCGTGCCGGCTCGATGCCGCTGTTCGGCGGGTTTCCTCGGAGATCTTCCTCTTCCCCCTGCTCTAGAAATTCCGGCGCCGCTCCACGCCCACCTCGCTTCACCCTAATCGGCTCTCAAGACCTCGGTGTTAAATCTCTCCACTCGCACTCCATCCCCTTGAACTCCAGAATGCGTGTTTTCCACGTCGCACCCTCTCCCTCCTGGCGTTCTCGCACGGACATCAAAGCGTTCCTGCGGCCACGGAAAGGCACTGCGATGTGCGCCAAGTCTCCCTCCCCGGGCGCCCCGCGAGAAAGTTATCCACGTGGCCGTCCTCCCCACGTGGTCGACCGCGGATGGTTAACCTTGATGGGGGGAGGGAGGGAGGTCGGAAGGATGTTTGCCTGGCGATGCCTACCTGGGCCGGGCCCAGCACGTGGAAAGGAAATGCCTGAGGTGGAACACACGCCGCCCAAGGTCGACTGCATCGGGGTCACTCCCGCCCGCGGCGATCACATTCTTGAGGCCATGCGGAGGAATACCTACCGTGTCACACGCCGCGCTCACAAACACCGAGTGCCGGGAGCGAGACGGAGGTTGGATTCGAACCAGCTTCACATCCACGCCGGGCGACGCGAGAACGTAAACAAACCTTGGTATGAGCTGTCCACGGTGAGCTGAGAACATTATCTACTTGCACACACATTGTGTATTCCTCTGCCGTACGTAACATTAACAGTGTCATGGGCCTGATCGCCCTATTCATTCGCCGGCCAAGTGAAACTGTGTAATTATTAGAAAAGAAAATTCTTTTAAAAAAAANGGCCTGATCGCCCTATTCATTCGCCGGCCAAGTGAAACTGTGTAATTATTAGAAAAGAAAATTCTTTTAAAAAAAATGGCTAGTTCATACACTTATTTGCATCGAAATACACTGAAGAGCCTAAAAAACTAGTACACCTGCATAATATCGTGTAGGGACCCCGCGAGCACGCAGAAGTGCCGCAAGACGACGTGGCATGGACTCGACTTATGTCTGAAGGTATGCAGGAGGCATTTAAATCTGCGCCAATTTGAGAAAGGGTTGCACGTCTGTCACGTTTAATGATTCTCGTCAGTCGTCGTTTGTCCCGTTCGTTCACGATCTTTTTCCGGCCGCATCGATGTCGAAGATTTGATGTTTTACCTGATTCCCGACATTCACGGTACACTCGTGAAATGGTCGTACGCGAACATCCAAATGTTATCACTACCTCGGAGATTCTACGTCCCATCTCTCGTGCACCTACTATAACACCACGTTCAAACTCACTTAAAATCTTGATAACCTGCCATTGTAGCGACAGTAACCGATCTAGCTGCCGACTGCATCAAGNCCTACTATAACACCACGTTCAAACTCACTTAAAATCTTGATAACCTGCCATTGTAGCGACAGTAACCGATCTAGCTGCCGACTGCATCAAGTTACTCTGATTGGTTCCATACCTCTGTTATTTGCATACACACGCCTATACCAGTTTTTTTGGCTCTTCAGTGTATAAGAAACCAAAAAAGAAAATATTTCGATATTCACAAATATTTACACAACACTTTTAATTGAAAGCTAAGACGTGGAACTACAATCCATTCATTGTTACTTCCAACTTTTCTAAATCCCTGCTTAAGTTCTACTTCCCTGATATTCCTCCGCTTTATACAAACAAGGCTTACCCCAGCCTAGAAAATCACGCAAATGGGACAGTGCACCGCATTCGTGCGCACTCAGTGTTATAATATTTTGCATAAGAACAATTTCTTACTAGGCATTGCCAACACACCCATTTTCTCCCTGTTTTTATTAATATTAATTATAAACGAAGTATTATAATTTATAGATAAAATGTAAGTAAAATGTCAATCTAATAAAAAAAAGGTATTTTTTTTATGTTAGCATAAGTATAAAACGCTTTTGATAAATTACACATTTAGGAAATAACCAAACACGTCATACATGGGGTGATTTTTCAAAGGTTTGATTTAAAAAATGTGAAGGAACCGCGAATAGACAATAGGTACTTTCCCTTCATGCTTCATCGTGGCCAACTTTACGGGGTGCATGTCAGCCGGTGTGCCCGTTAAAATATACGTAGGCAAGGACATTGGCATTTTTAAAAGGTCGATTTCAAATGTGCCTAATTAATCACGAATAGCCTTTATATATTTTAATACTTAAATAGGCCAATGTTAACTTCCATACCGAGTGATCGTGATACACTTGCAGACAGCTGAGACAAGCAACACGAAAGTAATCCAGTCACGGAATGAATCTCGGCTACTGTATTTTGGGTTTAAATATTTGAGGAATTTCTTCGCGATAAACATGCGCCCTTGCTGATAAGACACACTGCAGTGCCATTTTTTTTTTCAAACGGGACGGAATTGATAAGCAATACTCTGAAACAAGAAACTGAAGTCAAAAGAATTTTGAAAATAGTTCATTTGAAAGCGTGTACCAATCACGTACGGCTTTAGAGGTGTTCAAGGATCGAAAATATTTTCCAGATTTCTATCATGTAACATTTTTTTTTTTGGTTATTGGAACAGGAGAAAAAGTCTGGAAAAAGCAAAAAAATGATGGAAAATAAATTATAAAAAACTAATGAAAGAAAGCAGACAAATTTTAATGTTCTGAAATTTTTTCAAATAATTATGACGTTATTAGTACCGCATAATTTTTAAATTATCAGTACATTATTGTCGTTTCACAACCACCAGATACAGTAATGCGTGCGTAAAATTTAGTGAATACATTTGAAGGCATTTGTAAAATGTAAATGTTATATAATANCCAGATACAGTAATGCGTGCGTAAAATTTAGTGAATACATTTGAAGGCATTTGTAAAATGTAAATGTTATATAATAAGTAATATTTTGTTATTAAATTGGATAGAAAGTTATGGCACATAAATAGTAAATTCAACATGGCTGATGAGGCCGAGAATAAGCATTATTGTGTATCTGACCGGATTTTTCGTGGTGATCAAAAATGTCCGGGTTTTTCAACCTGAATAAAGAAAGTATTTATTTTCCAAGAATTATTTTTATTTGACTTATTGTGCAGACGAAATTGTTATAATTGTGTTGTCAAAATTCACTTGGTTAATCGTATAAAACGTCTGTTAGTTATCTGACAAGCCATTTAAATTATGTGTACGATTATCTTTTTAGTTTCCCATTTAGATTAATTTTTATAATTTTTATACTTCAGTGTATGCATTGAAATGTTTCGATGTATAAACAAACTGTAACATAAAAGTTTATTTTATTGGTATTTAGAGATCATATTTTATATTGAGTGATGATGGGAACATTACTTTATGTTGTTAAAATAACTTTTCAGAACTGTTTTCTCGAAATACTATTGGTATTATTAAATTAAATTTTTTAACAATATTACGAATAATGTATACGCGAAAACCATTTTAATGCATTGTTCTCCAGTATAAATAATTTGCGGTGCTAATTAAATGGCTCAAACACGTATTTTAACGGTCATTTTTAGGTATGAACATTCCGGTACATAACATTAAAAAAGTAATAGGAACGTGCAGTAAACCTCTATTTTTATTATTACGTCATAAAATGGTAGAGTCTCCTCTGAAAGTCTCATAGAGGCGCGTTATCGACGGCAAGACTGCGCGCCAGCTCAGTGCTTTGCGCGTAGAGACGACGAGAGAGTTGATGCGCATGTCTCGGTCGCCCCTGGCGCTCCCACGCTTTTAGGCCTCAGGCGTGCAAAATTCCTTCAACCAGGCGGCCACCTTAAGGAGACCATATTGTTATGCGCGACCACGTCACCGTGCAGACTAGCTCACCCCCACTCTCCCAGTGGTTGCCCCTCCTAATGACGACGTCATCGGTTCCCGGCGGAGGGGAGGCAACCTGTCGCTTATCGGCTGCAAGACTGACGTCACGCCAGCCTGCTGGAAGAACCAACGATTTGTGAACCCACTGAGTGAAACTTCTGAGCAACACATCCAGTGTCGCGACTTGAGATGAGAATAACCGCCTGGTCCAGGTCATCTCGCCTATACAACGTGTTACTAAAACACGGGGACGAACTTCGGCTGTGTATTCCTGACGAAAATATAAGACCACTTTTCTCGTCAAGTAATAATCAAGGATTCTGTGCACCCCTGAAAAATCATCATTTAAATTTTCTTACTCTGTGTATGTGGTTTGCCTAACTGGTACGCAACACACATTCTGTTTTGAAATGTTCAACATGAATTATCTCACAACCGGTTCACCTGAGAGTGTTGCGACAAGACGGCTTTTTTTTCNTGTTTTGAAATGTTCAACATGAATTATCTCACAACCGGTTCACCTGAGAGTGTTGCGACAAGACGGCTTTTTTTTCTGTTAATTTAGACGTGCTGATTCACATCTTGTCTTTAAAATTAGCTTAGAACGCAGTGTTACGAAGTTCCATGTAAACTTGGGGGAAGGCGGGTGATATTACCCACCCCATTTTTAGAGGTGTGAGATCACTTAAGAGGATAAGTCGTACATGCATTTTCGTCTTACATTTTCGTAAGGAATTGCCTGCCAAAATTTTTCCTCGTGTTTTAGAAACACGCGGTATAAACCGTGGAATACCCGTGTGTCGGCAGTCTCGAATAGCCACTGGTGACGATTGCGTGAGACAATGGTGAATGAAGTAGACGAATGTCGACGGTCCAGCGTCCAGTGAGTGCAGTGTGAATGCTTTGGAGTGCGACTTTCTGGAGAGATTGGGACTGACTTGTTGGACAGTAAGGAAGTGGGACTTTCTTCGTGAGTGGTGGATGTATACCGATTACAGGCATATATATAAGACTTAAATGTAGCTATAAATAGTAGGTTCACCGGCACCAGACTGCAGGCTGNTGTTTTGAAATGTTCCACATGAATTATCTCACAACCGGTTCACCTGAGAGTGTTGCGACAAGACGGCTTTTTTTTTCTGTTAATTTAGACGTGCTGATTCACATCTTGTCTTTAAAATTAGCTTAGAACGCAGTGCTACGAAGTTCCATGTAAACTTGGGGGAAGGCGGGTGATGTTACCCACCCCATTTTTAGAGGTGTGAGATCACTTAAGAGGATAAGTCGTACATACATTTTCGTAAGGAATTGCCTGCCGAAATTTGTCCCCGTGTTTTAGAAACAATCCGGTATAAACCGTGGAATGCCCGTGTGTCGGCAGTCTCGAATAGCCACTGGTGACGATTGCGTGAGACAATGGTGAATGAAGTAGACGAATGTCGACGGTCCAGCGTCCAGTGAGTGCAGTGTGAATGCTTTGGAGTGCAACTTTCTGGAGAGATTGGGACTGACTTGTTGGACAGTAAGGAAGTGGGACTTTCTTCGTGAGTGGTGGATGTATACCGATTACAGGCATATATATAAGACTTAAATGTAGCTATAAATAGTAGGTTCACCGGCACCAGACTGCAGGCTGGGGTACCAGGGTGCCAAGGCGGCCATCTTGCATGACGTGACGCTGGAGCCTCATGCTCTGTTATTCCTCGTCTGCAGCGTCCATCTTGTTTCTTCCCTCAGAATTTTCCCTTTTCACCTATACCCAACCTACTGCTCGAACATTCCACCTTGTCTCTTCATGCTCTTGCATTCGGATTTTTTTTACTTCATGCTCTCTCATTCCTTCCTGTTTCTCCCTTCTTGCCTTATTATCTCCCACCCCTTCTCTCTCTCTCCTCTCTTGCTTTTTACATCCTCCAACTTTAACTGCCGCACCTGCCGCCAAAGATCTGCTGCAGGGGGCCATCTTTGATTCTCGCGCCCGCCAACAGTGTGCTTATTTCTACCGTTCGCCTGCAGGAGCGCTGGTATCGATGCGGCCATTTTGTGTGTTGGTAATCACGTCGCCTGCAGGGGCGCGCTAGCATCGGGAAGTTTAGTTCTGTCGGTAGTCGCTAGGAGCTCTGAAATTTTTTTTTAGTCGGCTGTCGCTTCGGAACTTAAAATATGCAGGAGGCATGCGGGATCATTCTGGCACCCCTTGAGTCGACCGTCGAGCATCCTGACCACAAGAAGACTACTGCGACATCTAGGAAAGGAGGATGTTTAATGTCGAATATGTATATAATTATTAACATCTTGGCATTCGGACTTTCTATATAAAAACTACCATTGGATGGAAAGTGTCAGGAGAAGAAATAAAGTAAAATGCTCACATCGTCCTATGCACTCCCCAGACAATAAACTTAGCATCACGAAAAAAAGAGGATGTTTAATTTCGAATACATATAGAAAAAACTGCAGGCACCGCGCGCGCATGCACACACTTTTTATATTTGTAATATATATATATGTATATAAATTAATTGCACTTGTACTATTTGTATTCCGGTCCGCATGAGCGCTGGCAACTGAATAAAAACCACATTCGCATGTAATATACATACAAACACACAATGGCGCTGTGACACACACGCGCGGTGATCACGCGCGAGCTCGGGCGCGCGCGCACTTCTGTATCTGCAACTTGTCCGTGCATTCAGTACGACACGGAGCGAAGCCGGCCCACGCACGCTAGCCTAGGTTCGCACCGCGTGGATGTTAAGTATCTTTAAGCCCACTTACAGTCGTAGTTGGCTATCATTTTCGAACCGTTTAAGTTACAGCCACCAAATTTGTAACATAGACATCTCCCCGGTGTCGAACAGGGCCGCAGGGTCAAGCACGCCCTAAACAAACGTATAAGCATAGTTGCCCACCATTTCTCACCCACCTAGGCTATGGTCACCAAATTCGTATCATACACATCACCTACGATGGCAAACAGGGTGGTAGGGTCAAGCGCACCGTAAGCCCTCTAATAAGCATATTTTCCTACCATTTCCCACTCACCGAAGCTATAGGCACCAAATTCATATAATAAACATCACCTGAGGTAAAGAACAGGGTGGTAGGGTCAAGTGTACTTTAAGGCCTGTTATAAGCATAGTTTCCCGATTTTTCCCACCCTCAGAAGCTACGACCACAAAATTCATTTCACAGACATCACTTCCGACTGCAATCAAGGAGATAAGGGCATGCAGGCATTAAGCCCTGTTATAAGCATAGTTGGTCAACATTTCCAAACTTTTTGAGATCGGGAACATGCAACAACCGTTCACGCATGTAAGTGCGTTGCAAAGTTACCGTTACATGTAGGAGTGCAGGGTCTGAAATAGCACACATACGCATCGGTCTGCACGCACCCGACAATTTCCCACCACCACCCTTGTCATCTGCTACCGCAGGTGTCTACCAACTCGGATCTCCCTCTGCGACAGCTAGCCTCTCATTGCACGCTGACATCCAGGCTGTATACTGTATATAAATGTGTAAATATATACATAAATAAACGTTAGCACGAGTAACATTCAACAAACAACTATATGCGAANACTGTATATAAATGTGTAAATATATACATAAATAAACGTTAGCACGAGTAACATTCAACAAACAACTATATGCGAAAAAAAAACCAAGGTATATACAGAACATTTGTATATGCCTTGTCACAGCGCAATGGGCAACATGCAAATTTCGCCAATATTGTTGAAAATTATACGAACACATTTGTGTATGCATATGAAAATAAAAATTCGCCTTTTTTTTTTTTACATAAAAATCTGTTTTGACAAAATTATTTTAGTATTAAAACAGTAACTTTCGCGGCCGCTGTCACGTGAATGCGGGACGCTCTCTCATTGGTTTGACGTCACTAGTCATACGCCGGCGGCCAGCCCCAGCACGTTGCAAACACGCAGCACTAAGATGGAAGGCAACTTTGTGAAAGCGCAGTCGATCAATCTGCCACGAGTAGATACCGATATGCCACTTGATTACTTTAATTCCCATTGTTTTGTGTAACCTGAAATAAGAGGTGTACAATTACAAAGGTAAGAACGTGTCTCATATCGCACAGTCGTGATCTTCAAAGCGACTGTAGGCCTACATAACATGTTAAAACTTATTTGTTTTAACGTTTTTATTGATTTACGTATTGTTATTATCATCTGTGTTTATGTTCGCGATTGCTAAGATTCAAAGTAGGAAATTAAAATATGGAATAGGCGAAATTCTTGTGAATTGTGTTATTCACAAGAATAAAACAATTGTAATGATGGCGACTGCAGTGAGCTTATTGTGTTGTCGCGCGCCATGCTTGATGTCTGCAAATTAATTACATTATTTAGAAATGAAACGTAATGTTGTGTTGAGAAAGAAGGTTACAAATATTTTAGGATTCTAAACCACGTTTCAGTATTCATAAAAAACGTTTTTTTGCTTTAAAAATGTCAGATATCGAGCAGTATGGTGACAGTAGGCCTACAGCCAGCACGCTAGTCACTGCCCGACACCGTATGACTTCTCGAGCAGCTGCGGGCTGGTGGCGGGCAGAAAGCCACGCTGCCGGCCGGCAAACTTGTATTTCCGCGTTCCAACTCGTTTATAATCACTATATTGAGGCCTCAAATATCGGGTTTAGAAACTAAAAATTTATTTAAAAAATAACTTGCTTATCTTATTATTTCTTATGTTTTGCGTACCTAACATACCTTTTATTATTCTGACGTCACGATAGCTGTGTTTGCACTTTTTTTTTTTAAATTGTAAGAACTGTACACATAAGCTGAAAATATGGATATGGTAGTTTGAGAAACACTTAATACCCGGAATGAGATTAAATACAGCTAAGAAAATTCGTAATAAAAGCTTAAGAATTTGTTTTATTCTCATAAGCTGTTTTATTTCTGTTTATTTAAGGGAAAGGGTTATAAAAGTAGCACAGCTCACTTGCGTAAAACGCGTAGGCTAATTAGTGTCAATTTTGTGGGCCTCGTAATTTTTTGTAACGTCCATCTCAGTAACTTAGAAAAAAGGAGAAGGGCAAATATGAAAGTGAGATCATCCTTGACAAACATTTCTAAAAACATGCATTTTAGTTTTTTGAAAGTAAAAATTAAGTTGCTATTTAACTTAAATTGTTGGACTTATGAAAGCTAATTAGAAAAAAATCAAAACAACTTAAATTTATCAGAAATTGCTATGTTTGAAAAATACTGTATAATATAAACCCAACCTTTTGCAAGAGGAACTCTTGAGCCCCACCCAAATAATTTAATGTTTAATTTTCATAACTTAACATCGTGACATGTTATTATTTAGACATACAATGTTAATATAGCCTTATATTATAGCTGTGCTCTTGAAACGAATGTTGGAACTAATATTAAATTAGTAAAAAATATCTATACCAAATTTTGTATATTAGTCCTAACTTGGAATGTATAAACTTAAGAAATGTAAAATTTACATTGTGTGGCTAAATTTTTTGTAAACATATTTGTATGCCTTTACTCTTATGCAATACGTTAACATATTTTTTTATGTTCACGTCTACATCACATACGAATTTGCTAAATGCGTTGTGGTGGGTATTAAACAATACCATAGTACTGTAATGAAGGTTAGGTCAGATGTAAATAGTAGATACTAAGAAGTTCAGTGTTAAAACTACCTACATAGGGAAAATATAAACATCTTAAATATAATGACGTACGTCAAAATGGTATTCGCAAACAGAAAGAACTGATTTTGGGTAAACATCTTCAATGTCTCGCCTAACTGCGTTAAACCACGTCTTCCTGTTTGTTTCGTTTTTTGTAACTAACTAATATTTTATCATGTGTTTTGCGAGATGTACTAGTACTCTGCGGTACGATAAACCATTTTGATGATTTTGATTTACTTGACTGTTTATTTTCTCTTTTCATTACTTCAAACAATTTCTATTCAACCAAATACGCATCACCGCTGTAGTAAACAAACGCGGCGGCCGAGGTTGTATATGACTTGTGACGTCACGGAGTGAGCAGGCGCGACAGAAGGGTTTTGGCGGGCGTTTCAAACGTAAAACTTTCATTCATCAAAACTAATTTCTAAATCGTAAAATTTTGTAAATACATTTGTAACACATAAATGAATGAAAACCAAGTGCCAGCAAAAAATTTGCATGTTGCCCATTGTGAGTATGTATGTATGGATGCATGTTACATGCGAATGTGGTTTTATTTAGTTGTCAGCGCTCACGAGGAACGTAACAGGCATAGTACAAGTGTTATTAATATATACATATATCTTTCACACACATAAAAAGTGTGTGCATGCGCACGCGCGGTGCCTGCAGTTTTTTCTATATGTATTCGACATTAAAAATATATATATATTTTTTTTCGTGATGACAAGTTTATTGTCTGAGGAGTGCGTAGGCCAATGCGAGTGTTTGCTTTATTTCTTCTCCTAACACTCCCGATGCAATGGTGATTTTTATATATAAAGTCGGGGCTTGTCCGAATTTTTTTTTCGAATGTCAGGATGGAAATAAATATGTACATATTCAACATTTAACATCCTCTTTTCCTAGGCGTAGCAGTAGTCTTGTGGTTAAGACACTCGATTGCCGACTGAAGTGGGGCCGTAACGATCCCGCACGCCTCCGGCACAACCTACTAAAAATATTCCAGTGCTCCTAGAGACTACCGATAGAACTGAACTCCCCTATGCTAGCGCGCCCCTGCAGGTGACGTGATTATCAACACGCAAAATTTCTGCTTCGATACCAGCGCTCCTAGCTGCGAACGGTAGAACTTAGCACACTCTAGTGGTGGGCGCGAGAATAAAAGATGACTGCCTAC
The DNA here is from genome assembly GCA_002778355.1 of Clitarchus hookeri. Taxonomy (NCBI): domain Eukaryota; kingdom Metazoa; phylum Arthropoda; class Insecta; order Phasmatodea; family Phasmatidae; genus Clitarchus; species Clitarchus hookeri. Next base: position 700,596 of record NQII01001320.1, read on the forward strand.
AGCAGACGTCTGGCGGCAGGTGCAGCAATTAAATATGGAGGACGTAAAAAGCGCGCGCGTGAGAGAGAAGTGTTGGGAGAAAAGAAGGAAAGAGGGAATAAAGGATACCAGAAGGAATATGAGAAAACCAAGGGATAGAACGGGCCAAAGAGAGACAGGAAGGAATAAGAGAGAGCATTAAGTAAAAAATTCCGAATGCAAGAGCGTGAAGAGAAAGGGAAATTCTGACGGAAAGAACAAGATGGACGCTGCTGACGAGGAATGCCAGAACATGAGGTTTCAGCGTTACGTCATCCAAGATGGTCGTCGTGGCACGCTGGCACCCCAGTCTGGTGCCGGTGAACCTACTATTTATAGCTACTCTTAAATAATATGCAACATATTACAGAAATAAATATATGAAACGAATGTTTATTATTTGAGTACAAGTTTTCACAGTATTTGTTTCATGAAGTAATTACTTTTGGTCACAGACAGTGGCGTAATCCTTAACTTTCGATGAAGGTATGCTGCATTTTTATGGAGCTTATTTGTAACTTGCGTATTTCTATGGAGTCAAAGAAACCAGGATGTTTCCGTGGCACGTAACACTTTCGACTCTGGGAGAAATTACGAACTGGAATTATCACTTCCACCCGGCTTGATGCGAGACTTCTATACTTGACTGTGAAGAGGTGAACATTTCATTGGCTGTTGTACTTTGCTAATTCGCGTCTTCATTTTTCTTGCCCTCTCGCAACTCATCAGCTGTACCTACGGACGTCTATAATGGTCCGCTGTGTTGCACAGCTTCACGGGCACCAATCAAACTAACCGTACTTGTGGCTGGTGTATGTAAGTTCACCGTACTCACTGACGTATTTTATAGCTGAGCTGTTTTATTCGGCCAAACGGTATCGTTCGAAGGACAACTGTTACATTGTGTTCTCCTTTCTTATCAAAATAAATAATGAAATTCAGTAGGTTGGCGTATGCTATTTTAAAACTGAGGCAGTATTAACACATCGTTGCCCACATGGTATATGAGCATCATGTTGGAAGTGTTAATATTTAGTCGCATATACGTATTTGACGTAAGTGGCATTATAGTATACTCCATTCACGGTTACTTCCAACTTTTCTGAAGCCCTGCTAAAGTTCTACTTCCAGGATATCCCTCAGCCCCATGCGAACAAAGTTTTACCAAATCTAGAACATCGCACCAAAGGAACAGGACACCGCATTCGTGCGCACTCAGTGTAATAATGTTTTGCATAAGAACTATTTCTTACTATGCATTACCAACTTACTAATATTCTCACTGTTTTTATTCATATTAATCATAAATACAAAATTATAATTCATGGACAGAATATAAGTTAAATTTTAATTTAATTCAAAATGAGGTACTTTTATGCTCTATTAGAAGTACAAAGAGCTTGTGGTACATGGAATATTTAGGAAATAACTAAATGCGGCATACATGGTGTGATTTTTCAAAGGTTTGAAATAGGAATTTTTTTAGTTGTAACCTTCTTCTGTACTCAAAGGGGTTTTTTTTTATCCCGGATAACTGTGCTGGGTTTGACTTTTCTCAAATGATATTTAATTTAAATACTAGGCAATTGCTAAAGAAGTTATAAACGCAAGTTCCCAATTTCTCGCCCGTTATGTCACCATACTGATTACCATCGTTTCAGTTCTCCGCATCAACGCTACATCACGCCTGCCGCCCATGGTAATGCAACCCGCAAAGCGTGTGGGACAGCCGAACACACGCTGCCATCTATGGTCGTGCGTATATCACGCAGCTAAGATGCGGCGTTTTGGGTCTGGTTTTTCCGGACGACGGATATTCCCGGGCGGTTTTTCTCAGGGAACTCATACTTCCCTCACTCAGTCAATCAATCAGTCAGTCACTCGGTCAAAGTTCTCTTCAAATTACCTTCAATGTTTATCGAATCCAATACATTGCATGCTATGTGACGTTATACTAACGTCATAATCACGGCCATTTTCTCTTTAAATTGCTTGAATATCTTCTTTTCCTTCAAGATTTCCGTTTAGAGCATATTCTAAATTTTCTTGAATCCAAAATTTCAATCCGCCATCCCAGCTTTTCTGACAGTATTAATAGAAGTAATATCATAATAATAGAGTTGAGTGCACACTTTTAAAGTTGTTAGAAAATAGGGACGCATAGTTTTTAAAAAGAAAGTGTACAATAATTTGAACAAAATTTGTTGTGGTTTATTCAATTATGTTCGTGTAGTGCGTGAGTCGTAAAAACATTTTTAAAAAAATATTTTTTTTTGTATTTTTTTAACTGGTTTCATTAATAAGTACGTGATAAATTTTCACGTGGAGACCTGAAAGCTTATTGAATGCAAACAATGGAAAGGCAAATGAAGTAATTTTGTAGTTCAATAAATAAACGGAATTCAAGTAATTGAATTCATTAAATATTTGATAGTGTGAAATGGCCTTTACGGGCAGGAACACAGGCGAAGTGATCTTTACCAGAAGTCAAAGGACGGAATTTATAGTGACCACATGAGAAATACTTAAATCAAGTAAGATATATATAACGTATATGTCGTGTTTTAGGGTCACATTTAATTCATGGTCCAAGAAACAAGTATTGCGTATTCTATAAACTCTAAGTAATATTTCCTGAAGCATTGCTTGAACAAGACGAACTTATTGTGATTAAGTAGTCTCTAAATAAGTTGTGCTCATTTTTCAAATATTCGCTGTCAAAGGAGCATTGCATTTTGACGCATATAAGTAGATCTTTGTCAAGATTGTTTGTTGACCGGTGATTTTAATTACAAGTGATATTTATTCGGAAAATGTGACAGAAACACCAAAACATTTCTTTAAAGTTACACAAACCAACGGCGTGGAAATCAAAATGTTACGATTTTGTTGTTAAAACATAACTGCCTTTTCTCATTATTTGTATGGAATGGATTTGGTTTACTGAGATTATTTTTAACATTTTGTGTTTGAAAAAATTGAAGATGATATTATTGTTGATTATGTATGAGTACGAAATCACTTTGAATGCTGTTTTATTCGAATTTCAATGCCAAGTTCATATTTAACAACTGAACGGCCTTATTATTGCCAAAACCCATAACCATGTTATGGAACTAACACACTTAATAAATTTTGCAGTGGCTTAGTTTATAAAATGTTTGTTCAAACGATGTTATCCGGTTTTATATCTAACAAAACTTTCTGCAATAGTCAATTTACTGTTACTTCATACTTTTCTGAAGAAATGCTGAACTTACACTTTTAGGATATTCCTCCGCCTTATGCAAACAAAGATTAACCAAGTCTAGAAAATTACGTCAAAGGGACAACACGCTGAATTCGTGCGCACTCACTATAATAACATTTCGCATAAGAACTATTTCTTGCTAGACATTACCAACCCATCTATTTTCTCTCTGTTTTTATTCATATTATTTACAAATGAAATATTGCAATAGTATATATGAAAAATTTTATTTTAACCTTTTAACCAAAAATAAGGTAAATTTATATTAACTCACGTATAAAATGATGGTGATACATGGCATATTTAGGAAATAAACAAAACACTTCGTAAACAGGATGATTTTTTAAAGGTTTGATTCAAAAAGTGTAAAGAAATGGCAAATAGACTATATGAAAAATATACAATGTCAATTTTGGTAGTTACTCATCGTTGAAGATGATAAAACGTAAATTATAAAAAAAATGCACACAAAATAGAGTTACTTCTCATTTCATATTCAAAAACAGCTGATTAAAACAATTAAGGCTGGCTAAGCTAATGTAGACTGTGTTTACTACAAAAGCTATGAAATTGAGGACTGTTCAAAATTACGCGTAACTTAAGTTTCAAAACATTGCGTTAGTGGGTTACGATGATGTGATGCGACTTACACTATAAGCTATTCGCGATGTCTTCACACTTTTTGAATTAAACCTTAAATTACCCCAGATAATTTGAAAAATTACACCAATATGATGTTTTCAAAAGGCTTTTGAAACTAAAATTCCCTTCGAACATCAAAAAAGATATTTATTGTGCACTCCAAAACATAATATTTTATAAGTGGAAGTACTTAAAATGGTCGTATGTCGAACATCTCTAATATAAAATTGACTTTTAAAAATATAAATTATATGAAGACATAGCGTATGTTGCTAACACTGATATATCACAGTTTACACTACAGCTAGGGCAGTTAGACAACAGAGCATTGCAGAATCTACGAAAAGTCGCTGCCGTTATCACTATTCGTCTTTAATAACAAGACTTCGAATTTTGAAAATGAATCACTGTGCTTGCTATTTTTGTGGTGTATTATTCCTGCGCCTTAATACCAGTAACTTCTTGAAATTTGCGTTTGTTAACTCTATTGTGTTTATTCTTTCAGCTTCAAACTTGAGCGAATAAACACAAAAATCCATTATTGGGACTTTATATTTAATACTGATTTAGAACGTTGATCAAAATTCNAAGACTTCGAATTTTGAAAATGAATCACTGTGCTTGCTATTTTTGTGGTGTATTATTCCTGCGCCTTAATACCAGTCTTCGGCGTAACTTCTTGAAATTTGCGTTTGTTAACTCTATTGTGTTTATTCTTTCAGCTTCAAACTTAAGCGAATAAACACAAAAATCCATTATTGGGACTTTATATTTAATACAGATTTAGAACGTTGATCGAAATGCATGAAGTCATAATAATCTTGTTCGAAATTCAGAACATAAAAAAATTTATATATTATAAGTAAAATAGTAATTTTGTCATCCAAGTATGTCACGACAAATGGAACAAATCAACAACCCACAATCTTTTTATGTCAACTGTCATTATTTCCTTAAATCCATTTTTTGACAATTTCAAGAAAAAGTCCATTTTAACTCTTTGCGCATTGTAATACATCTATTATGTTTGATTACGCCGTGATAAAAGTACTGTTCATAACAAATGATCAAGTAAGTTTAGATCAACACCAAAAGATTTTCAAGCAGATGTTTTGCATTTAATTAACAGAGCTAATCTAAAGTTCACATTAAAAATAACTCTGACACACAACGATAACGGGATCTGAGGACCGGCATGAAGTAAATTTAANTCACGACAAATGGAACAAATCAACAACCCACAATCTTTTTATGTCAACTGTCATTATTTCCTTAAATCCATTTTTTTGACAATTTCAAGAAAAAGTCCATTTTAACTCTTTGCGCATTGTAATACATCTATTATGTTTGATTACGCCGTGATAAAAGTACTGTTCATAACAAATGATCAAGTAAGTTTAGATCAACACCAAAAGATTTTCAAGCAGAGGTTTTGCATTTAATTAACAGAGCTAATCTAAAGTTCACATTAAAAATAACTCTGACACACAACGATAACGGGATTTGAGGACCGGCATGAAGTAAATTTGAAAGCAAAAAACGCTGAAGAATTATTTTAATTGTATATGCTTCTTCGTTAACTGTCTGACTAATGAAAGTGATATTNAAAGCAAAAAACGCTGAAGAATTATTTTAATTGTATATGCTTCTTCGTTAACTGTCTGACTAATGAAAGTGATATTTCACAAGTGATTAACAGTGTTTAACCTGGAATAATATGCATAAAATAACATAAATTGATTTACTTAGGAATAAAAACTGTAATGATCTTCACTAATCGTTACGTTGACTCCCAGCCTGGTTCTGGAGCATTTCTACGTGATTATCGAGCACTAGTTTATATTCCGAAATCGTGATTTCTCTGCACTTCCTCTGGCAATACGGTGATAAAAGCTGTTAACGTTTACTGCAAAAGAGGATGTGGTGTCAAGTTGTGGTTAAAACACAGTGTTGAAGACTTGCATAGTAACCGTCACGCAAACCCGCTGTAAGGAACGTAAAAAGGAGAATTCCTCCAACGTGATTGAAAAACGAAGAGCCCGAGTCTTTTGTTCATTTTTATCGAAGCACTCGCCAGGCATCAGCCAGGCCGCTACTGATTACCGGGACCAACCTTTCTTTCTTTACGGAAGAATGCTCCTTCATCTGAGATGTATTTCAAAAGATGAAGGATTACGCACGGGCCACGAGAACCCCCTACCCAAAGCCAGCAAAGAAAAACCCAATACTGCTTACCGTTAATNGAAGGATTACGCACGGGCCACGAGAACCCCCTACCCAAAGCCAGCAAAGAAAAACCCAATACTGCTTACCGTTAATTGGATACTCCAAGAAGATCTCTGCTGGAAAATGAAATTAATACTCCATGAAGTCGAGGAAGAGGGAAAAGTNTTAATTGGATACTCCAAGAAGATCTCTGCTGGAAAATGAAATTAATACTCCATGAAGTCGAGGAAGAGGGAAAAGTAATATAACCGTTGAAAACAGGCTATTAAGCGATCAAGATCGCAAGTACTTCCCAGAAAATACATTAGATTTCCCCAGAAAAGAAAAGAGCGACTTCCGTAGACTGAATGGGTTTTAATTTTGCGCAATACATCGATGAAACCTGTGAACACAAATCATTTACACACATATGCTATTGTTTTTTTTGAGTTTCGGTACTGTGTATTCAAACACCCTATTATTGTTACTCTGGCAATAATTCGTAAGATCAATAAAATTATGTGGGAACAATGGCGTCTTTACTGAACTGAATAAAACCTTATTTTCGCGGTTTAATTGTTAGCAAATGCTGCACAGTCAGGGGCTTGGCACTTGTAGTTGCAGTGCTGGGTGATAGTTAACAGCAAACATTTTATAGAGCGCTCGCAATTTATTGCTACTGCAGTCAAGGATTACAAAATCCGTTCAGAGGATGGTAAGTTACATATATCCTGTTTACTTTAAATGTCGCTAACGTTTATTGAAATGGTTGTCCCAAAAAATGGGAGAGTAGCGGTATTATTGAGAGGAAATGGCTCATATTTCAAAATAAAAAAAATTTAAAGATTCTTTTAGCATGGGTTGGAAGCACGGTTACAAAATGTGTTCAAAGCTAATTTCAATAAAAACTCGATATTTACCTCAAATTTATCCCTATTTTGAAGCGAAGGTCTATGGTAAAGGAATAGTATTTGTATAGTTTTACTATCATACATTTATTCGACCGTCCCTGTTTTGCAGTGAGAGGCTGTGATAATGGAAGAAATTAATTTAATGTTTTTATTACGAAGGTGTGCGACCAGCAAAAATAACAAATTTATGAAAGAAATGACTTTTAAATGTTACAGAAATATTTAAAGTTCCTTCGTCACTGTTGGCGTTTCTTTCCCACTGCAATAATAATACTGGGTAAGTGTTCGTCTCTTTTCATTATCCGAAGTAGACAATCTAAGGTTTTCCTCGTNCCACTGCAATAATAATACTGGGTAAGTGTTCGTCTCTTTTCATTATCCGAAGTAGACAATCTAAGGTTTTCCTCGTCAGTCGAGCTCACTTTAAACATTCGGTCTGACGAGAAGGGATCTTTCCAGCGAGCGTATCAAAAATAAGCAGTGGCATACTCAAAGGCACAGTTTCCAACAAATAAAATAAAAACAATACACCCGTAAATTTTTTTCCTCTGACAACGCAAACGTATTTACAAATTTTTTCAAACAACTCCTTGAAGTCAGCCTTTGTTATCGGCCTCATTCATTTTCACATTTGTTTGTGAATATAAAAGTTGGTTGGAAACGTTTGCAAACACTTTGCTGCCGAGTTCAACTGCGGAAATACACCCCTATGTTTCGAAAACTCTTGAAAATATGGTGGCAGCTATCAGTATTTTCCTCCGGGTTGGGCAGATATTTGTGTGTGTGTGTGTGTGTGTGTGTGTGTGTGTGCGCGCGCGCGCGCGTGGAGGAGACTGATCACTACATACGGTTTTTTAGAGGTCTTGAACACGAAAATAACAGAAGGGAGCGATGAGGTCCTACATCTAACCCAAATATAATTTTTTTTTTCCCGTGTAATGAATTCTCTTAAGGTAGTCAGATTTCCGGCCCCTCCATAAGAGATTTATTTTTATCTCTTTGTAACTAATGAGAGTTCAAATTAAATTTAAAGCTCATTATGGCATGCAGCTGATAAAATTTATGAAATGTTTGTGGATTAACGGTTTTTCGTATTTTCACATGTATTACACGGGCTGAGTATAAAAGAATTACCCCACCTTTGAAGGTTTATAATATCAAAACCAAACAACCTACAGCATTGATTGACCAATCAAATGAACCGCGGAACCGTGAAGTTTGTTTACCATTCATTCATAAATGTTCAATGCGACCACCACGAGCGGCCCGAACGACATCTACGCGATAATCAAACTCGTTCCACACTCTTGTCAGTATGTCCGGTGTTACGATTTGTATGGCGTCCGTAATTCTCGTTTTGAGGTTGTCAATGTTAGCCGGCAATGGTGGAAGAAACACTTGATCCTTTATGTACAAAAAAATCGCACGGGGTAAGATCCGGGCTTCTTGGGGGCCAGTGATGAAGAGCCTGGTCACCAGCTGCTCCTCGACCAATCCAGCGTTGCGGCAACGTCTCGTTCAGGTATCCGCGAACAGCTAGGTGCCAATGGGGTGGCGCACTATAAAGGAAACATCAAACCGTCCCCTTCACATTGACGTGTCGAATGCGAGCTCGCTACCCCCTCATCATCTCAAACCGAGAGTTATGAACGCCATCCAAACCGTAACACCGGACATGCTGACAAGAGCGTGGAACGAGTTTGATTATAGCGTAGATGTCGTTCGGGCCGCTCATGGTGGTCACATTGAACATTTATGAATGTATGGTAAACAAACTTCACTGTTCCACGGTTCATTTGATTGGCCAATCAAGGTTGTAGGTTGTTTGGTTTTAATATTATAGACCTTCAAAGGTGGGTATTCTTTTATACTCAACCTGTATATAGGTCTATTTTCTTTTCAAATGCGGTTGAAGATATACCTGTAGACTACTTATGGAAACAGAGGTTAAATAGCCTATTCTTCCACGAACTGCAACCGAAAACGCGAGCGTAATGAGCGTCACTGGGCAGTAACATGCTGGAACGCCGTTCGCCATTCAGCGCCTGGTAACATAACTGCCAGCCGGCAGCCTAACCAATAAGGAACGGTTCGCAGCACGCGGTAACCAATCAGATCCACTGCTCATACCCAAATCCTCTCACAGCCAATCAGACAATGGGTACGCCTGCGGCAAAGGAAACACCACGCCATTTCGCATCTGTGTATTTCTCTATACTGTGATAGAACATCACCAGAAATAGTTGAACGTGGATTGTAACGTTTAAGAGTGAACGATAGAGATATTACCGCGTTTTTAACACTGCACTCTGATAATATTTAAAGAAATACAAGGCAGGCTAGAATTTTATCAGTTATATCATAAATTATGTGAACGCCATTTCTGTTTGTCTCTGCTTTCTCACCTACCACTCTCCTATTGGTTCGCCCCGCATTTGACACGCTTACTACACCTAAACAAATGTATTACTGCCTGGCAGAGAGTCAATGGAGTATGTAATTGTTTGTCCCCCAGTAAAATATTTTTCCATATGTAACAGCTAATACAGTCTATATCGTTCACTTCAGTTATCAAAAAAGGTGTTTATTTTTACTCGCGATAATAAAAGTTGATGAACTGCAAAGTTCTTTCAATGTCGTGATAATCATTATTGAGGGTATTAAACTACACCCAAGTGAGTTTTGTTTTCAGTGGCAAAAANTATCGTAGTCATGGGTTATGGAGGTAGCGTTCTAAGAGATAGGAGCCTACGGTCTTCAGCGCTGATGGCGATGTGAAGATGGAGCAGCAACGGAGTGCAATGGCGGGAGAAGAACCTACCTGCCAGTGCCAACGTCCGCCACGTTTCCACACTCGAAAATCCAGGTATTGACTCCGCCGGGAATCTAGCCAGCTGGGGATTAAGAGCGATTCGCGACGGGCGGCGTGAGGCGAATTGTCTGAGCAGCACACAACCGCATCTCCTGGAAACATTTGAGATACGTGTGACGTAACCTGCCTGGATTTGGACACTGAAACCTAAAATGATTTTGTGGGTAAATGTATCTTAGATGAATACATCATTTCGGGGATTATACATTCTTTATTTTATACTTCTGCAAAATACTGTAGAAATAGTAGACAAGACATGTGCTGTCGTTTGTAGCTACCAAAAGAATTGCAGAGTTATACTGAACTTTAGGTACAAACTTTGTGCGATTATTCGTTATGGAATATTATAGGACCTGTGCCCTAACGGGTTTATTAAAATTCACACGCCCTGAAATATTGGGAATTAAAATTAGTTACTTGCAAAAAGTCAGAAACTACTACATTTACTCGAAAACCGTTCGTCTGAGCATTTTACACAATGCAACGTTTTGGTTATTTTGATATTCACATGAAGTATTACGTCATAACAATCGATTAACACCTAAGGGTAACTCACTTTTATTGGTTGATAATATGACACACGCTAATTTCATAATAACGGGAAATGTTCTTACCCGCCAAAAGTTCACAGATTGCAGATACGAAATCAGTTCAACACTTCACAAAAATTTTGTTTCATCTCACGTAGTTTCCAACATTTTTCAAATATGCTACTTTTAATTCCCAATTTTCAAGGCTGTATGTCCCCCTTAATAATCACGCTAGGGCATAGGTCGTTCTATATTTCTTACCTCATTTTCCATAAAAATTTACTCTCACAAAGTCTGTACCTGGAGTTTTCATGATAAACCTGTATATTTCATAGCTCTCCCGTTATCACATTTAAAAATCTGAATTTCACAGTTTTTGGTTTACACAAATAAAATATACCAAGTAATTTACAAAAATTAATCGAGGGGAACTACGAGTTAGTGATTTAAATTATTTCAAGATGTGCATTGCAAATGGTATTTTACAAAAATTCTAATCAACAACATATCAAAAACTTACAAAATTTGGAAAATTAATTCTTTTTTTTTATTTTAGTGTAAAATAATTGTTTCTCTCAGGAGCGGATCCAGCCGTTTGCCAAAGGGGGGACGGGAGGGCCTTTTGCTATTCACAGGACTTTGTGTGTATATATGTGTATTTATTTAATATGCATAGCTATATATGTGTGAGTGTTTGTTAATATGCTTATACAACCAAGGGCAGNCCACTGCAATAATAATACTGGGTAAGTGTTCGTCTCTTTTCATTATCCGAAGTAGACAATCTAAGGTTTTCCTCGGCAGTCGAGCTCACTTTAAACATTCGGTCTGACTAGAAGGGATCTTTCCAGCGAGCGTATCAAAAATAAGCAGTGGCATACTCAAAGGCACAGTTTCCAACAAATAAAATAAAAACAATACACCCGTAAATTTTTTTCCTCTGACAACGCAAATGTATTTACAAATTTTTTCAAACAACTCCTTGAAGTCAGCCTTTGTTATCGGCCTCATTCATTTTCACATTTGTTTGTGAATATAAAAGTTGGTTGGAAACGTTTGCAAACACTTTGCTGCCGAGTTCAACTGCGGAAATACACCCCCATGTTTCGAAAACTCTTGAAAATATGGTGGCAGCTATCAGTATTTTCCTCCGGGTTGGGCAGATATTTGTGTGTGTGTGTGTGTGTGCGCGCGCGCGCGTGGAGGAGACTGATCACTACATACGGTTTTTTTTAGAGTTCTTGAACACGAAAATAACAGAAGGGAGAGATGAGGTCCTGCATCTAACCCAAATATAATTTTTTTTTCCCCGTGTAATGAATTCTCTTAAGGTAGTCAGATTTCCGGCCCCTCCATAAGAGATTTATTTTTATCTCTTTGTAACTAATGAGAGTTCAAATTAAATTTAAAGCTNAGATTTCCGGCCCCTCCATAAGAGATTTATTTTTATCTCTTTGTAACTAATGAGAGTTCAAATTAAATTTAAAGCTCATTATGGCATGCAGCTGATAAAATTTATGAAATGTTTGTGGATTAACGGTTTTTCGTATTTTCACATGTATTACACGGGCTGAGTATAAAAGAATTACCCCACCTTTGAAGGTTTATAATATCAAAACCAAACAACCTACANATGTATTACACGGGCTGAGTATAAAAGAATTACCCCACCTTTGAAGGTTTATAATATCAAAACCAAACAACCTACTGCATTGATTGACCAATCAAATGAACCGCGGAACCGTGAAGTTTGTTTACCATTCATTCATAAATGTTCAATGCGACCACCACGAGCGGCCCGAACGACATCTATGCGATAATCAAACTCGTTCCACACTCTTGTCAGCATGTCCGGTGTTACGATTTGGATGGCATCCGTAATTCTCGTTTTGAGGTCGTCAATGTTAGCCGGCAATGGTGGACGAAACACTTGATCTATTATGTACCCCCATAGAAAAAAATCGCACGGAGTAAGATCCGGGGTTCTTGGGGATTGGTGATGAAGATCCAATCCAGCGTTGCAGCAACGTCTCGTTCAGGTATCCGCGAACAGCTAGGTGCCAATGGGGTGGCGCACCATAAAGGAAACATCAGACCATCCCCTTCACATTGACGTGTCGAATGCAAGCTTGCTTCCCCCTCACCGCCTCAAACCGAGAGTTACGAACGCCATCCAAACCGTAACTCCGGACATGCTGACAAGAGCGTGGAACGAGTTTGATTATCGCGTAGATGTCGTTCGGAGCGCTCTNTTGATTATCGCGTAGATGTCGTTCGGGCCAGTCATGGTGGTCACATTGAACATTTATGAATGTATGGTAAACAAACTTTACGGTTCCACGGTTAATTTCATTGGTCAATCAAGGTTTTAGGTTTTTTGGTTTTGATATTATAGACATTCAAAGGTGGGGTATTCTTTTATACTCAACCTGTATATAGGCCTATTTTATTTTCAAATGCGGTTGAAGATATAACCGTAGACTACTTATGGAAACAGAGATTAAATAGCCTATTCTTCCACGAAATGCAACCGAAAACGCGAGCATAATGAGCGTCACTGGGCAGTAACATTCTGGAACGCCGTTCGCCAATCAGCGCCAGGTAACATACTTGCCAGCCGGCAGCCTAACCAATAGGGAACCGTTCGCAGCACGCGGTAGCCAATCAGATCCACTGCTCATACCCAAATCCTCTCACAGCCAATCAGAGAATGGGTACGCCTGCGGCAAAGGAAACACAACGCCATTTTGCCTCTGTGTATTTCTCTATACTGTGATAAAACATCGCCAGAAATAGTTGAACGTGGATTGTAACGTTTAAGAGTGAACGATATAGATATTACGGCGTTTTTTTTACACTGCACTCTGGTCATATTTAATGAAATAAAAAGCAGGCTAGAATTTCATCAGTTATATCATAAATTATGTGAACGCCATTTCTGTTTGTCTCTGCTTTCTCACCTACCACTCTGCTATTGGTTCGCCCCGCATTTGATACGCTTAATACACCTAAACAAATGTATTACTGCCTGGCAGAGAGTCAATGGAGTATGTAATTGTTTGTCCCCCAGTAAAATATTTTTCCATATGTAACAGCTAATACAGTCTATATCGTTCACTTCAGTTATCAAAAAAAGGTGTTTATTTTTACTCGCGATAATAAAAGTTGATGAACTGCAAAGTTCTTTCAAGATCGTGAAAATCATTATCGAGGCAACTAAACTACATCCAAGTGAGTTTTGTTTTCCGTCGCAAAGAAATTTGACTATTTATCGTAGTCATGGGTTATGGAGGTAGCGTTCTAAGAGATAGGAGCCTACGGTCTTCAGCGCTGATGGCGATGTGAAGATGGAGCAGCAACGGAGTGCAATGGCGGGAGAAGAACCTACCTGCCAGTGCCAACGTCCGCCACGTTTCCACGCTCGAAAATCCAGGTATTGACTCTGCCGGTAATCTAGCCAGCTGGGGATGAAGAGCGATTCACCACGGGCGGCGTGAGGCGAATTGTCTGAGCAGCACACAACCGCAGCTCCTGAAAACATTTGAGATGCGTGTGACGTAACCTGCCTGGATTTGGACACTGAAACCTAAAATATTTTTTGTGGATAAATGTATCTTACATGAATACATCATTTTGGGGATTTTAAATTCTTTATTTTATACTTTTGCACAAACTACTGTACAAATAGTATACAAGACATGTGCTGTCATTTGTAGCTACCAAAATAATTGCAGAGTTATACTGAACTCTAGGAACAAACTTTGTGCGATTATGGAAGATGATACGACCTGTCACCTAACGGGATTACTAAAGTACACACGCCCTGGAAAATTGGGAATCAAAATTAGTTACTTGCAAAAAGTAACAAACTACTACATTTCCTCGAAAACCGTTTGTCTGAGCATGTTACACAAGGCAACATTTTGGTTATTTTGATATTCACATGAAGTATTACGTCATAACAATCGATTAACACCTAAGGGCAACTCACTTTTATTGGTTGATGATATGACACACGCTAATTTAATAATAACGGGAAATGTTCTTACACGCCAAAAGTTCGCAGATTGCAGATACGAAATCAGTCCAACACTTCACAAAAGTTTTGTTTCATCTCACGTAGTTTCCAACATTTTGCAAATACGCTACTTTTAATTCCCAATTTCCAAGGCTGTCTGTCCACCTTAATAATCACGCTAGGGCATAGGTCGTTCTACATTTCTTACCTCATTTTCCATACAAAATTAATCTCACAAAGTCTGTACCTGGAGTTTTCGTGATAAACCTGTATATTTCATAGCTCTCCCGTTATCACATTTAACAATCTTAATTTCACAGTTTTTGGTTTACACAAATAAAATATACCAAGTAATTTACAAAAATGAACCAAGGGAAACTACGAGTTAGTGATTTAAATTATTTCAAGATGTGCATTGCAAATGGTATTTTACAAAAAATTCTAATCAACAACATATCAAAAAATTATAAAATTTGGAAAATTAATTCTTTTTTTTTTAATTTTAGTGTAAAATAATTGTTTCTCTCAGGGGCGGATCCAGCCGTTTGCCAAAGGGGGGACGGGAGGGCCTTTTGCCATTCACAGGACTTTGTGTGTATATGTGTATTTATTTAATATGCATAGCTATATATGTGTGAGTGTTTGTTAATATGCTTATACAACCAAGGGCAGGTGGCACAGTAGTCCACCTTCGGACTCGCATTCGGCATGACCTGGGTTGAATTCCCGGTCCTGCCATCCTCATTTCCGTTTTACATAGTGTCACGAAATCTCTCCAGTGGTTTCTTACTACAGGCCAGGTCATATTCCTTCCCCGTTCTTGCTTCTCTGAGCAACTTGCTCCGTTTCTAATGACCTCGCTGTCGATGAGACATTAAGCCACACATACACGTATGCATATACAGGATGTATCAGTACAGCGGTCACAAACTTTCAGTAGAGATAGAGTACCTACACCTAGAATATCGGAAATCACACAGCAACGCATGGTCGGAAACGCCTTCCTGGCGCGGTAGTGACGACACAAAACACAAGAAAGGAAGGACACGAACACGAACCTTNATGTATCAGTACAGCGGTCACAAACTTTCAGGAGAGATAGAGTACACCTGGACGATCGGAAATCGCATAGCAATGCATGGTCGGAAACGCTTTCCTGGCGCGGTAGTGACGACACGAAACACAAGAAAGGAAGGACACGAACACGAACCTTGATTTCTTCTTCTGTGGTTACGTCAAGGCGCTGGTGTACGAAACTCCCTTTAACAGTGTTGAGGAACTAGTTGCACGCATCGTGGCAGCTGCTGGGGAAGTCCGGGACACGCCCGGTATTTTCGCCAACGTCAGATCTTCAATGCGCCGGAGAAGTGAGTCCTGCATCACGGCCCGGGGTNTCAAACACCTTCTTTGATTTTTGCTGTACTAAGAAAATAAACACGTTTTCTCACCCTGTTCGTGTCCTTCCTTTCTTGTGTTTTGTGTCGTCACTACCGCGCCAGGAAAGCGTTTACGACCATGCGTTGCTATGTGATTTCCGATTGTCTAGGTGTACTCTATCTCTACTGTAAGTTTGTAACCGCTGTACTGATACACCCTGCCTGTATGACATAACTAACTTAAATTATGTAATTGTTTTTTTAACATTCTGTATGTTCTGTTCTGGATAAACAGTTTTTAATTTTTTTTATGTACTCTCTCCTCTACTTGGAACGCTTGTATTGTTACAGCTACGCACGTGTTCCGCAATTGTAACTGTAGTTCCTCAATGACGTACAACTCAATACAACTGAATGAGTTATGTTGTTCCGATATTTGCGTTAACTACAGACCTCCATGAAGGAGTTTGTTACAGTGTTAGTGCGAGGGGTTCAGTGTTCCACAGGTCTTCGATGTGTGTTATACAGGTTGATTCTAAAATCATGGGACAAACGCTGATGAGTGGTAGAACTCACTAAAACAAACAATTATTGTGTAGGAATATATGGGCGGGAGTGACGCGTTGAGGCGTTAAGGGCGTGGTGGGCCAGTCCGATGGCCACCACGATCGCCATATTTATCGAGTCTCGATTGTTTCCTGTGGGGGCATTTGAAAGCCCTCACTTACGAGACTCCAGTTGATTCCATTGAAGACCTCGTCGCTCGACTATCCTGTGCGATTGCACGCGTGCGTGAAATACCCGGCGTATTTGAATCTGTTCGCCAATCATTCCACTGACGCTACCAAGCTTGCATTACTGTTGGCGGTAGCGATTTTGAGCAATTATTATAAACATTCCTGTAAAAAGGTATTTAGTGGCGACGTTGTAAATAAACAATGTGTTGCATTGCATGTGTTATTTTTGTGTTTGTGCCTCAACGCGTCACTTCCGCCGATATATTCCTATACAATAATTGTTTGTTTTAGTGAGCTCTACCACCCCTCAATGTTTGTCCCATGATTTTAGAATCACCCTGTATTTAGGAGAATATTTAGGGAATTGAATGTGTGAACCACTCTCTCATAAGTTATCAGAAATATGTCGGGGACAAATGTAAGCGAGAAGGAAGACTTTTGCTGCTAACTTTCATGTTGGCTTTAGAAGTAAACTTTAAGAAAGAATAGTCTTCAAAAGGGAAACCCTGGCCATGCACCGCCCCCCCCCCCCACTCCTTCGCGGACTTTCGCCTGAATCTGCCATTTGTTTCTGGGCTGTTTTGTTATCTGTGTTTTCGGGAAAGAGCAGAAGAGCGCGAGCTTGCGGACAAAGAGCACGCAACTCTTTCAAGCACTCGTTTATTTATGGTTTAAGGCGTTGCAAGTAAGAAAGATTGTTATGCATCTGTACTTGAGCCGACACCAAACCAGCAAATGATAAGTTATCACAACCAATGATATGTATTCTTTGTGTTCGACTACTACATTAACCTCCCTTGCGGGTTTGCGAAGCGCAGTGCTCCAAGGGCATCACTGGTAACCGGAGGAGCACGGGTAGAATTAAAAACGTACCACCGCCTAACACCGGACGCGTGCCACGATAAGGATTTAATGTTTTCGGTCGTCACTGTGCGAATTTTTTTTATCATTACCCCACCTACCCCTCAGCGCGACTCGGTCGGCAAAGAACCTTCTGCGCCAGACCAACTGTGCTATATAATTGTGTCGGGTGTCTAGAGCCTTGTATGGCGAGTCCCGTCGGGGTGTGCGGAGCGACAAGCAGAGACGCTCTGACCAGCAAGGGTAGTCTGCGAGCATCGGTAGAGTAGAGAGACAGAGAGAGAGAGAGAGAGAGAGAGAGAGAGACCGGTGGTTCTGTATGCATGAATTACAGACATTTGAGATTATTTTAATGTATGGCAGCTGACATTTTGAAAGCATGTGTGTAAATAATAAATGAGTATCCGGAGACTGTGGCACGTTTCATGAATCATTTAATCACAGGGAAGATAACTGGACATTGGGACTATCAGTGTGTGGAGTGCCTGCCAGTAATTTTTTTTCCTTAAAGTCTTGGTTAACAGCGGAAAGGATCTTAGAACTTGCTTCCAAAACTAATTAGCATACTAATTTCACACGTCCCGGAGCTCTGGGTCTCCGCGCGATCTGGCCACAGATTTCGGGCCGTCGGAAAAATTAGCCCCGCCAGTTTAACGAGGTATTTCACGCAAACGATGTGGAAACGAGGTCTGTTATTAGCGAATTCGAAGCTGTCTGCCGGAAACTGAGAGGCAGGACCACATTTGTACTTCCTGCGGCTTTGTGTCTCGAAGGACGAGGTGACAGGAAGCGGTATCCCCAAGAATAAATCGTTCCAGGAGGCAATTAAGTTGTTTCCCGCCGTTTGGCCATCGATGCCTCCTCCTTGCCCCTCACGGATATAATAGAGTTTGATTCGAGCGCAAGCAACGTTTAACCGGCGCCGCAGTTCCCGAACTCCGTAATAAGAACTCAATTTGAAGATCTGTGGGCGTGACTAACTGCGTAGTGATTGCGCTAAGTCATTTGCATAGTGAAAACGGTACGGCGGCAGAGTAATTAGAAATACAGAGGCGAAACAGGAGCGTGTAACGCCAACTCCAGCAGCACACGCCAGAAGAAATGGCGTTCACTGGCCAGGAACATGCTGGAAAACCGTTCGCCAATCAGTTTCTGGTAGCTTAACAGCCATCAGGCAGACCAGTCGATAGCGAACGTCTCGCTTCANAAAACCGTTCGCCAATCAGTTTCTGGTAGCTTAACAGCCATCAGGCAGACCAGTCGATAGCGAACGTCTCGCTTCATGCAGTAGCTAATCAAGACGCAAGGCCAGCTCCCAGAGTCTCGTGCAGCCAATCAGAGAATGGACACGCTCACATCNTGCAGTAGCTAATCAAGACGCAAGGCCAGCTCCCAGAGTCTCGTGCAGCCAATCAGAGAATGGACACGCTCACATCAAAGGAACCGCCAAGCCATATCGTTTCTGTGTACTTATCTACTCCGTTGTATGACGTTAGGAAAATTTTGTGATTTTAAAAACCCTCTGCAGGACAATTTTTAATATTTTTCCTTAATTACAATTTGTGACATCCGAATATCGTAAATCGTAAATTACATTTTCTTAGTACCACGCACTTAAATAGAAACTGTTACAATTGTCCCAAATCAGCGAATTTGACTGCAGATCTGTTGAAACTGTTCCATGTATATCAGTAATTAAGCAGTTATTCCTACCGACTCCTAACGAATTGCACTGGCCTGGCAGTTAACCCTCAGTTTAGCCCACTGATTCGCCAGTAGATAACAGCTCATGAACTGAAGATTCAGTAATATACTTCTACTGATTGAAATCAGTGATTCAGATTAAGTGTGCAGTATTACGTAAACCGTTGGTTTAATTAGTTCTGGTATTTTTTTTTAGCCGTCTTGAATACTCTTCAAAATCGCGTAAAAAATGTAATGTCTTAAAAACTGGTGCAAAGTAATAAATTTTGCCTATCTATATTCAATCAATGTGCATCGAAATTAATATAAAATTATGCTGCCACACACCGCAACTGTTTCAAACGTGTGCCAAAATAGAGAATGTAACAGGTTTTTACGGCCCGAAGACTGGCATACCCTCCATCCTCCCGCACTGCTATTGTAATCGGATGAGTAAGACAGTGCACGGCACTTTCTCCTCTTGTCTCTTCGGGCCTTGACATTTATTTGTGCCGTACAAAGCTTTCTACAGGTTTTTTTCAGTAAAACCTGCCCTCATCACCAATAAAAAGTGTTCCGACTCAAATCTTTTTTAGCCTTTATCCGAACACTCCTTCGTGGGTCATCAGATAGCTCTTCTCGCCACTTAACGTATTCTTCAAGCGTGATGACATGCTTCATAGTGTTATCAACACCACATACACCACACAGCGGAGATTGCACCAAACGGAATCCATGAAGTTTCGCCTTGAAGTTGCCATGTCCCGTAATTAGCTGTGCACTATAGCGATTCATGGTAATCCACTGGGACTTCATGTTTTCTTGCACATCTGGGAACAACTCAAAGGTGACTCTTTCCTTTTTCGATCTTGACCATTTGTCTTGCCATTCCCTTGTAACTTCAGTCAGAAGGTCTTGCTAATCTTCCTTTCTTAGTCTTCCATTCCATGATCTCTCCGCCATGATTCCAAGTACTTTGACCAATAGGTCAACTGGCAACACTCCTGCCAATACTGGAAGTTACTCATTGGACACTGTTCCATATGCCCTTGTTACTGTCAGCAGTGCCGCCCTCTGAGTACCAACCAGTTTCCTTTTGTGNCATTGGACACTGTTCCATATGCCCTTGTTACTGTCAGCAGTGCCGCCCTCTGAGTACCAACCAGTTTCCTTTTGTGCCATACCAGTTCTGCCCAATTTTACGACATAACAGCGCCATATGCAATGATAACTTCGAACACTCTTCTGTAAATGATCTTCAGAGTGTTTAAGCTCAATCCCCAACTGGTATTTCCAATACTTTTCAATTGTTGAAAGACAACAATTGCCTTTCTAGAAACATATTNATTGGACACTGTTCCATATGCCCTTGTTACTGTCAGCAGTGCCGCCCTCTGAGTACCAACCAGTTTCCTTTTGTGTCACACCAGTTCTGCCCAATTTTACCACATAACAGCGCCATATGCAATGATAGCTTCGAAAACTGTTCTGTAAATGATCTTCAGAGTGTTGAAGCTCAATCCCCAACTGGTATTTCCAATACTTTTCAATTGTTGAAAGACAACAATTGCCTTTCTAGAAACATATTCAATATGTTTCAGGTAAATGTTCTTTTCGTGCTTGATAACTCCCAGATATTTAATCTCCCTCACATACTGCACAGATTCCCCACCAAAGCGCACAGTAGATGGTCTGCCTAATCTTCCCTTCAGCAACATGGTCTTTGTTTTTACAATGGAGAACATTAGCTTGACTTTTTCCGTGTTGTTAGCAGCCTTTATCTCCAGTTCTCTTCGGGCTCTTCCAGATATTAGGATCAATCCATCATCTCCATAGAAAAACAGTGTGCAGCCCGGCGGGAACTCCAATTCCAAAAATCCATCGAAGAGGATGTCCCATAGAATTGGTCCAAGTACCGATCCTTAGAGGCAGCCTTTCATTATCTTCTTCTTAACCTGCACAGTCTTAGACATGTACAGGCTCCATCTGTCCCGAAATAATCGAAAATTTATTTATAGGCGTTAGCAGGACATCCTTTTATCTTTAACTAGTGCATTACTTCCATCATCCAACCATTTTCAAAAGCACCTGCAATGCCAATAAATATGCCCAATATGTATTTTTCATTGCTGTCACTTATGTACTCCTTGAAATCATATAACACAAAAACTGTTCTTTTGCCTTTTCGGAACCCATACTGTTTTTTCATTAATCTTCCCTTCAGCTTCCAGAGCTCCAACCAATCTTCTGTTTATAAGTTTTTCATAAACTATGTCCATAACCGGAAGCAATGTCAATGGTCAGTAGTACTTAGGAGCATCATTCTCTTATCCATTTCCTTTATACAGGATCCGCAACCAGTCCCACATTCCATGGGGAAGGAAACACTCCATCCTTAANTCCGCAACCAGTCCCACATTCCATGGGGAAGGAAACACTCCATCCTTAAGACAATTATTCAGAATCTTCAGGAGCACTTCCTTATACTTAAGAAGCTATGCTTTAATATTTCAGCTCCAATCACATCAATACCAGGAGCCTTCCCATTTTTCATGTTGTACACCACAGCTGTCAGTTCTTCCATATCAAAGTCAGGTGCATCCTGTTCTTCTGGACATATGTTCATGGTCTGTCTCTTAGCAGAGTACTCTTCTCCCTCACCAGCCTGGGAATCATCCGGCAGGAGAGTGTGAAGCAGAAACTCCATACAGTCACGAGGTCAGTGTAAGTTTCTCCATTAATCTTGGCACTTGGTGGAGATGTCGCTCTTTTCACCTTTTTTGCAGCAAGCTTGTAGACTATTCCGAATGGGTTTTCGTTACACACCTTGGAAAAAAAACTAGATCGAAGACTCCGTTTTCATTCGCCGCACCTTATTTAAGTAACACTGCTTCTTTATTTTATGGTAGCATGCAAATACTTCCCTTTCTTCTCCTTTTAGACGATGCAGTCTCCTTCTCAGTTTCCTTAGTTCTTTCCTTTCTTGCTCCAGCTCCAAGTCCCACCAAGAAAGGTATGGAAGCCCATGCCTTGTCTTTTAAGGGTATTTTCACATGCACCCTTAATAACTAATGGNTCCCACCAAGAAAGGTATGGAAGCCCATGCCTTGTCTTTTAAGGGTATTTTCACATGCACCCTTAATAACTAATGGAGAGTGCATTAATTCTCTCTTCCAGGTTGCTATTGCGCCAAACTTCCCGATTCATCTGCGGCTTCACCAATAAGATTTGGTCGAATCTTGCCTAATCTGCATTCTTATGAATGTATCTTGTTTCCACATCTACCTCATCCAGGTAGGTCGTGTCTTCATTATCAGTTTANTCCCACCAAGAAAGGTATGGAAGCCCATGTCTTGTCTTTTAAGGGTATTTTCACATGCACCCTTAATAACTAATGAAGAGTGCATTAATTCTCTCTTCCAGGTTGCTATTGCGCCAAACTTCCCGATTCATCTGCGGCTTCACCAATAAGATTTGGTCGAATCTTGCCCAATCTGCATTCTTATGAATGTATCTTGTTTCCACATCTACCTCATCCAGGTAGGTCGTGTCTTCATTATCAGTTTANAATCTGCATTCTTATGAATGTATCTTGTTTCCACATCTACCTCATCCAGGTAGGTCGTGTCTTCATTATCAGTTTAAATTTCAAAAAATATCAACCGATGACCACTCGCACTTTCATCTGTGACTTTCCAATTCCTGATGTAAACTCTGGCTTTTCCATTAAATAATGTTACATCAATATAATTCTCACTCCCATGAGCTTGTGAGACCTATGTTGGCAAATCACTATATACATTTGCCACTTCAAGATCGTTAGCCAGTATGAACTGACTTATTAATTCTGCTGATTCATCTGTAACAGGAGAATGCCAGAGTTCTGACTTGGCATTTACATCTGCTCCGATCACCATTAACCGATTCCTAAAAACATCTGTTATTATTTTCCAACTATCAAGATGTTCTTGTGTGTCTTCACCAAACTGAAAGTATGAGGACAATACCCAGATCTCCAAGGGTCCTTTTTAAACTTGTGCACACACGTGATGTGTGTTAGATACACTTGCAGGTAGCATTACATCCATATCCATGTTCGTCCTCAATACTCCAGCATGTGGGGACACTCCATACTGCATATACTGTACATTTAAGGTCAACCACTTCCTCGAATGGGACATATGGTTCCTGGAAAAGCGCCAAGTCCAGCTTCTGCTCCACAACAATCCTGTTCAGCTCAGAAATGGCAACCGCTGACCTTTGCAGATTTATCTGNTTCAGCTCAGAAATGGCAACCGCTGACCTTTGCAGATTTATCTGCCCACATATTGTTGCATTACAATCCATAATGAGTCCTTGCAAGTTCCACTGACAGAGCTCTTTGATATGCAGGAAAGTCCTTGGAATTGACACGATGGTCATGATTCAGATTCCTCCTCTTGCAATTAATGCATTTCTCCACATAGTCATTATTCTTGCGAGGACAATCCTCAAACTCGGGCCCCTTGTCTGCACACGGTGAACGTGCAATTTCCGCATTGCATTTCTTTGCAATCTGACCCCTTGTTGGCATTTGTAGCACCTGGTGATAAATATGTAATCTCTCACCCTAAAACATTCATAACCAACAAATATTGGCCCCATGTCAATTAAGAAGCCTCTTAATTTAGGGTCACATTCCATCCTGACATTGAATCTGTCAGCTTCCCTTTCCACCAGTCCTATAACTTTCTTTTATTTTGTCTTAGTAAATAGAAAATAGCGGTTCAGAAACAGGGCCGTCGGGGGGAGGGACATAGGGACACACTGTGGCCATCTTGGATGAAGTAATCTATTCCATTGTTTTTCCTTTTTTCCCTCGAAATTTCCATTTTCCCCTTAAAAACTGCAAAAAATCCGTCAAAATTTCCCGAATTTCCTTCAAAATTTCTTTAAAAAATATCTCGTCCACAATCCGGATGGTTTGCACAATCTGGATGGACCCGACTGAAAATTGTGCGATGTCAGCCAGATTGTGCAAACAGGTATGCAAGGCTCTCGTCTCTGATTGGCAATGCCAGACTCTCGTCTCTGATTGGCTACGCGAGGCTCTCGAAATGGTCCCATCAATGACAAGCCAGCACCATCCATCTTGGCTGAAGAATGTTCGCGTTCATTGCCCCCCATTATGCAACTTCTCACATCGTATAAGCATAGTAGGCCCTAATTTCCGATTCGTTTTAGATATAGTCACCAAATTCATAACATACACATCACCTCCGCCAACGAAAATGAACACAGGGTCATTTATGCCCTATATGTACTTATAAACATAGTCGACCACAATTTCCGAACCATTTAAGATACAGACGTCAAATTCGTAAAATATGTATCATTCCTGACAAAGAAAATTATCGCAGGGTCATTTATGCCATATACATACTTATAAGCATAGTTGATCGTAATTTCCAAACCATTTAAAATACAGTNATCGCAGGGTCATTTATGCCATATACATACTTATAAGCATAGTTGATCGTAATTTCCAAACCATTTAAAATACAGATGCCAAATTCAAAACATAGGCATCATTCCCGACAACGAAAATTATCACAGAGTCATTTATGCCCTACACGTACTTATAAGCATAGTTGACCATAATTGCCGATCTGTTCAAAATACAGTCGTCAAATTCATAACATAGACATCACTCCCAACATCTCGAAAGGAGCATGTCTCTGATTGGCTAAGCGAGGCTCTCGAAAGGGTCCTATCACTGACAAGCCAGCACCAGCCATCTTGGCTGAAGAATGTTCGTATTCATTGCCACCATCATACAACTTCGACGAAGCGAGCAGCTTATCATAAAGGACGCTGCCACACACAACGATCAAGGTACCTAACATGTTACACGAGGCTTTCGAAAGAGTCTCGTCACTGACGAAGCTAGGCGCCTAACATGTTAATCGAAGCTCCTGTATTTGCCACACACACAGCAATAAAGTAGCCTGACATGTTATGCGAGGCTCTCGAAAGAGTCTCATCACTGACGAAGCACTGGTATCCCCACCTTCTTCAGTTCTCAGCTGAGTAGAACAGTCATATAGTTTAAGTGTTGATTTTACTCTTTGTGTAGCATCAAAAAAATTAGGAACCAGAGATTTTGTTGTGTGTTATGTTTGCTGGTGTGTGCGTTCGTGTGTATGAGTGTATACAGGATAAAAAAAAATTAAACCGTCAAACCCCGGCAGGTTGCACGGGACACTAAAACAAACACTTTTATCTAATGTCATTATTCCCTGTGGGGCATTATTTTGCGAGGACACCAGATGTTAATATAGTTAACACAAACCATTATCGTCCTTTAATGCCTTAAGAGTATTTTTTAATCCGCTAGATGGCATATGCGTTCTTTGGCACATTTTACTCTTTGTGTACGCGGGCATTTCAATCAACAATTTCCAGGGAAGAAGATTGGCAGAGGTGGTCCTGTACCATGGCCTCCCCGGTCCCCTGATTTGACCCCTCTCGACTTTTTTTGTGTGGAGAGAGATGCGTGCTCTTGTTTACGCAGCTCCAGTTGAATCAGAAGATGACCTTGTGGCCCGGATAATTGTAACAGCAGGGGAAATAAACGACAATCCTGCGATCTTTCACCTCGTTAGACAGTCACAGTTCCGGCGATGCAACCTCTGTGTACAGGTCAACGGAGGTAAATTTGAACCCTTTTTGAACTGATTGTGATGTACAAAGGCTTTGTCAGACTCTTGAGGCAATGCAGGATGATAATGGGTTGTGTTAATTGTATTAACATCTGGTGTCCTCGCAAAACAATACCCCACAGGGTGATATTACATAAGAAAAACGTGTTTTATTTGGTGTCCCGTGCAATATCCCAAAGTTTGTCGGTTTAATTGTTTTTCTTCATACTGTATATGTATGTAGGAGCCACACACTCGTTATTCTAATTAAAGATCATGCTACGTGCAATTTGTTGCCCCGCCTCTCCCCTAACGGAAACGTCTGTGTGCGCCTATGGCTGGAGGAGCATGCCGGTGCTGGCTGGGGCGCGAGTTGAGCGTCGTCGCTGGGAGACGCCGCCCTTGGGAGCAGGCGGCGAGCCGGTAGCCGGTGCAATCAGACGTTAATGCGGTAAATTTGTGCGTCTAGACGGGCGGGCCGCGGTGCACAATGCGCGAGCGCTGAGTTAAGGAGCCCGCTGCCCCATTGTCGCCGCGCCCGGCAGCCGCGATTTAACACCTCCTCCGCACGGCCACCACGGCAGGGCGTTCCAACATGTCACACCGAGAGTAGAGTAAAGCAACGGCGAGTAACAGCCAGGGGGGAAGTAAAAGGAACGAGCATGATGTAAATAGCATTCTGTGTGTTTACAAATTATGTACTGATTGAGCAACGAATTTCTCATAATTAGGGCCAGTGACTTTTCGCGTAAAAATCGGAGTACACAGTAGACTTCAATACTACATACACACCTCAGCTGTTGTTGTACTTCCATTGGCTGCTTGTACCGTGCCCGTCTTTGACCAAGCCACTCAGGACTAAGTAACTCCGACACTGAACCTTCGTGATTCGTGCGCAAACGGTTAACACGGGCCAGAACCTTTTTTAGCCAATCAAAGAAGCTGGACGACCCTACAGTGCTTTGGANCGTGCGCAAACGGTTAACACGGGCCAGAACCTTTTTTAGCCAATCAAAGAAGCTGGACGACCCTACAGTGCTTTGGACTGTATCTTGTCTGGAAATCTTTTCGCGAAATATCACTGCCACTACTTATCATAACTGACACTTTGGAACCCGTGGAAAGGTTTTCAAAAGGCGTATGGCACGAGAAGCAACCAATTACAAAAGAATTGCTGTTCAGCAGCAACCAGCAGAATTGCCCAGGGAGAAGCGCTGTCTGTATTGGCCGTAGCTTCTGGACTTGCACAGCAACGGCCATGATTTTACCTGATCTGCAACGTGTCCGAAGCGAACGCGTGTACCCGTGATAACAAGTTATAGTGCACGTAGAGACGAGGAATAATATGTACTACAGGACATCAATTTGCTGCCTTGTAACTACGTTTCATACGCTTACATTCTCCATGTAGGGTAGTCTAGTAAAAAGATAACAGCCCGTCGAAAGACAGACTACAAATCCCGGAATCGCTAACTCCAGTAGCGCCATTTAAATTGTTGTATGCCACGTGTGATGTACAGGAAAATAATGAATATGAAGCGAATTCTTGTACTTTTTTGAAGGAAACCTAAATTTTTGTATAATTTGAATGCCTGTTCCGCTGTATAGACAAGCATGGGCTGTCTCCATTATTAGAATACATTAATTTATCGTAAACGATGGAGTGTAGGGTAAAAACACAAGGCGAACTTATTGTTTGCTATGTATGTAAGGTATATTACTAGTCTGCAATGTACAACCGAAGCCAAAAATGTCAAAGAGTTACATTTTTTAGAACATAAATGTGGTTCCAATCCCTCCTTTATGGAAAATGATTCGATATAGACGCCTTTTTTTTAAATGCTTTGCACTTCTTCATTCAATAATGCGTTATCGAGAAACTCAGATATTAATCTTTCATTCTGGCTGTGTTACTAGCAATAAACATATACTTCAGCTACAGTAGGAGTTTATGCTCTAATTAGGTGGGCTCTACATACAGGTTGGAACTGAACTTTACTGACAAACTACGGCAGGTAACTCCTCACCAAAACATAGCTAGAAAAAATACATTTACGACGTATATCCTAAGTCTATTTCTGAAGGGTGTAACCACCATGAGGATATCATGAGTGAAGGGAATATTTGCAAAACCATACACTCCATACTGGAGTACGGAATATATACAAGGTTGTCAAGATTCGTCATTACGGACCAAGGACCTACTATTTCGAGGACATAGAAGGCAGCCCAATCAGAGAAGTTTTCTATGGAGAAGAAATTCAAATTACCAAGTATCCACACGCATATTTGGTCGAAAAAGTGTTGAAGCGTAAAGGAAATAACTTGTTGGTGCTGTGACTTGGCTTCGATTCTCGCCATGATAGTTGGACTCGAAAATCATCAATTACCGATAAACAGTACTGCCTACTTGTGTTATTAACATTTCTGTGGGCAAAGACTTAAGAACTATTTTTCTTCACATGTTTGTATAAAGGAATGAATAAATATAATTTTTCTGAACTTGGAAATTCTGTTGGTATAAGGTTACTTCTACTACAGGTTGGGAAGATCAATGTTAAAAGTTTGGCAACCAAAGGTTTTCGCCACTAGGTAAGCACTAGTGTCGGCAATGTACCAGATTTTCTCTATTTTCTACACGGTAATTGTACAAAAATCATAAACTAAATATTAAAAAACTTCATAAATAAGTAAAATATTTCTCTCTTTTTAATCACATGGCTTAAAATAATAATCAAAAGTCACCTTTTGGAACACTGCGCACCTAATGGCGGAAATTTTCCCTATGCCAAAATCTCCTATGATAAATCGCGTTTTGTTCCTAACATGAGTAGAATAAACCTTACCTGTGCTCAGCTAATGAGGGTGTCCCGCCAACCTGGCACATGATGTCTCTCTCGGTCAGTGTATGATGTGTCATCCCCACATCTCGCCAAGTAACCAGCACGCTGCCTACGTCATCGGGCCGACCACCCTGGTCCTTGTGACGCATGGACTGCGTGCATGCTTTGTGACCTGCTCTCGTTGCTATCAGGGCGCGTTGAGACCAACTGGGCACACACCCCCTCCACACTACCGGGGAACAAACTATCATTCTTGCTCGAGAAGTCGTCGGAGATGGACACGTTCCGTTCCGTGCCCTGCTGGAGGAGAACAGTTATGTGTGAAGAATGTTCATGGCGCCGGCCAGACTCCAGCAGGTCACCTCCTCCAGCACCTTGAGACGGAGTGAGCATCCATGGGAGGTCTCGTCTGCGGCATCCAACACGGTAGATGGGGATATCTCATCCCCCGCCGCTCAATCCAGCAGGATGACGTCGTGAGCGCAGCAGGTCGCCTTTTCGACAGCGGACACCCACACCTCGCTCACGATCGACTTCGCCGCTGATTTCACAGAGGGGGATGACATCACATGGACGCAGCCACCTCCAGCATCCGTCGCCTTCTCTCCTACACCACCAATTGTGGAGCCATCAATGGGAGGAATGCGTACACCCTACGCTCATCGTCCATCGATCGTCTCGCAGACCTCGACCAGGTGGAAGAAGAGGAAGAGGAGGTGACTGTGGGACGTGCATTCCGATGTTCGCCTCTTCCAGGACGAAGATGCAGTGGCTATCCACACAAGTCGACGTCTATGTGATATGAACTGCATCCTGGAGGACGTGTGAAGCCTACGTGCCTTGGCCTTGGTGCGTCGTCTAAGTTACTGTACATTTTTTTAATATATCTATATATTCATTATTATTGTAAATATTATAAATATACGTATATATTTTCTTTAAATTTATTTAACATCTGTATTTGTGAGACATTATTTCTTCATCATAAACGTCGCTTCATTTAACCGCTAACATAAATTTCAACCATCATATAGTGTTTTGAATTTCTTAGTACATGTTAGTAAATACTGTTCCGCGATCGTGTTTGATTTGCATTTGCTTAATTCTTAGTAAGTAGGCACATCCAAATAATTTTTTTAATGCGCGACAAATTATTCGATGCTTAAAACCTTTACTGATCTCACATGTAAAAAATTTTCTACATTAAAAAATACATATGAAAATATTTCAACACATACTTTCCTCCTCCATCTCAGATGAAACTTAAAAATATTTTTGAATGTAATGAATATTAAATAAACCATTACGAATCTGCTTAGCAAGTCATTCATCGACTTAAGCCAATATGACAGGTCAATAATAATACCTGTAATAAAATGGATATTAAAATATCATAATCAATCCGCCTAGCATGTCGTTCATCGACTTAAGCCAAGTTGCTGGTCAAATATAATACGTGTAATAAAATTAAAAATATATTATATAATTATTTTTAATGAAGAAAGGGAGAGAAAGGCATGATATACGATATACGTCATCCAAGATAGTGGATAGCTCCCCAGCTCCCCTGCTCCAGCCCCTTTCCTTTGAGAGCTGCGAGAGAGATGCAAGAAGGAATGACAGAGCATGAAGTAGCAAGGTGGAATGACAGAGCATGAAAGAGTTAATGGTAATATTATTTTTGTTAATAGTGTAGTGTCGGTGACTAGACGCGTCCACTGCATTCGGAACAGGAAGAAGGGGAAAGAGACGATATTGCCACACTATCGCAGGTTCCCACAGTACTATATTTTTGTGTTTTGCAGTTTTTTGCAAATATTGTAATTTAGAGTTAAGTTTATTACTTGAAACACTACGCCCGAGTGTAACTCGAGCTACAGTTAAAAGTAACATTTCTCTGCTCTACTGAAAACAAAATTTCCTTTAATGCATAGCATCATTTATGTCGTTAATGGTTGTCAGGAACTTAAAATTACACTAATTATGATAAATTATCATAGATTGTATTACCTGTTACATAAGGAAGGATATGTGATTGGGAGATAGTCAATTAGACGTTCCATTGTCTCACAGCCAGCCAGTAATAAACTTCATTCAATGGAGTAGGCGTATCAAATCTCGCGCTTAACAGCGAGGTCTTAAGAGCCAATTAGGGTGATTCAGGTGAGTATGGAGCAGCGCCGGAATGAAGGGGCTGGGGAAACGGGAGATCCTCGAGAAAACTCGCCAGCCAGTGGCATCGTCCGGCACGATTCCCACATGCAAAAATCCGGGAGTGACCCGGCCGGGGTGGGAGGCAAGCAGGCTAACCGCTCAGCCACCGTGGCCCCGTCAAAAGTGGTGCGAACCGATACGACAGTGATAAGTGGTAAAGCAAACCCCCGATGAAAAGGTATTCCTATTAGTTTTAAGATATATGTGATACAACTCAAGGTTGTATTGCCCTGACATACCTTGTTTAAGATGGCCGCCACAGCTCCTTCTTCAGCATGCACATTATAAAATTATAAATCACCACAGCCATAGTTTTTAAGTTGGGCTGCTCCATTTCCTCTTCGTGGTATCTGGTTTCGTTATAATCGCATTCCAGGAACAGTGTGAATTTCACGGGGCCATTTTCTCTAAGTTATTTTGGCAGGTACTTGATTATGTTTTCCTTAATGGCCTTGATATATGTGCAAATATCTGTTACCTGGTCGCGTGCATTTTCAGCCATGTATGACTTCAAATTGCCCCTCAATGCTGTTTCTGCCATCATGAACGCTTATAAAAACATACTCTCATATAATTCACGTATAAATGTTTGAATTCGTCTGGGAGATAACTGACACCTAATGGGGAAGAATACTATTCTTGCAAAAAATTGCACTGGCCTATTTAACACCAACACAAGAATTAAATTTTTTTACACATGAAGTAGTGAAAAAAAAAAAAAAAGGAACCCCTATGCACACTAATACTTTTAAAAAAAATATTTAGTATTTACCTATGCTTTTAAGTTTTTAAATATATTTAAAGAATTTATAAGTGTGTCCTTTTGGCTCCATGATGGTATGACACATTTTTTTCCAAAAATATTATCTTACACATTACATATAACAACCTAGCATACAGCATATCAGTCATCCAACTTACGAACTACGCCACCTAGAAGACGACTAGACAAAACAACATGGAGTCCAGCGAGAGCCAGTAATAAGCGCTGCCTGGCGGACGAAGAGAGAGAGAGAGAGAAAGATAGGCGAAAGCAGAACACACTAGCTGCGGACACCATAAAAAAATCTTGAAGGACACAACAAACATGGTGGTAAAGCACCCTTAGCGATCGTAAACAAATATGATAGTCGAGCAAGTAAAGCGCCCCTCGTGGCAAAAGGTATCAACAAACACAGCAGCCTACGGTGCCCCTATCGGATGTAAACAAAACACATGTGGAATCAAGATGCCAACCCTAAAACAAATTACAAACTAAAACAACATGACAACAGTAAAAATGACATACAAGGTGGAAGATGAAGAAAAAATTGGCCATACAAACAAAATGACGGCTATTACGTCACATAAAGTTCGAGGTCAAGGTCATCCAAGGTTGCTAACACCTGGGAAATAATCCAAGATGGCGGACGTAGCCAAATCCTGCAACTTTTGCCCCCAGACCCACATTTCCTATCTACTTGTGAGTTCACGCCCGGAATAAAGATGCAGCGGAATGCATAAGTGGAGAGAAACAATAGTACCCCGAAAAAAAAAACGTATCGGACAGCTGCAGTGTTCGTCACGTTTCTACAAATACAAAATCCTAAATCGGTTATCCTGGTTTGAACCCGGATCACAATGGCAAAGTACTCGTACATACAGAACCTCCAAACCCCCTAGAATTAACATCGATGACAAATATCCGACTGTTTACCTAACTCCTATATTACGTATAAAATATTTGTCAACTTGTACTCGTATGTTAATTTGTTCCCACTGATTCGTTACTACAGGCAAATAAATAGAATATTCCACGGAAACCACTCGCACTCTAGAAAAAAAAAACGCCTATTTAGTGGTCAAGGCCGTTACAGGCACCCAGGCGTTGACTGCGTTGCGTTATCTTATACCAACCAGTGCACTAATTTCTGACGCTATCTCAGAACCTGTTGGGTTGATGCATTTATAAAGCAGATTTCTAGCTATTATTAAACCCCCAAACTAACAACCTGAATATATTAGCAAGGGCTTTATAATGAATGTTGACATTGCTTCCAAGAATAAGAAGTAGGTCGATGTTTTGCGTTTGCCATACCTGTCTCAAGTTCAGAATGTCACTGATTCTATTCAAACCCACTGATTTCATCGGGCAGGGAGGCGAAATGAAAGGTGTGTTTCAATCCCTCATGCATTTGTGCAGACAGTGAGTCCTGTAGACATTTTTGCGTACGAATATATTTGCTTACTTATTTTTTAATATTTTGGATTAGGCTAAAGTCGAATCTCCTAACGCGTAAAAAAATTACGGGGTAAAAATCTTATTTGCAAAAAGCGTGATATTATATACGTGTGAAAATTAAAAGTTAATAAGCAAACCCCTATTACAGACCAACTGCCTACTGAGCTAATTGATGTAAACCAAACGAGTTGAGTCTGAAAGTAAAAACGCTGATTTGTTACAACGTTAAGTGTGAATGCCTATTTTTTTTTTTTTTTTTACTTTTTGCGTATGACTATTTATCGGTTGTGGAGTGATATACTTGCTATGTGCAGCATTAATATTGTAATAAGTTGTCAGGGGCGTATTAGAGTTCGCAGAGGATGGTAAACAACTAAATTAATTTTCTAGTGGTTTTGATTAAAGTAAAAGAACCAAATTTAATTTATTTCATTGTGCAATAAAAATACACACGGCTATTATTTACAACGTTTAACTGCCTATCTCTATTCTAAACACTTATTATTCTCAGTGACCGCAATATTTATATGCCAAATTCAATTCCCATATTAAAGTTCTTATCGATGTCTTTACACTAGCTGCAGTCAGTTGAGCCACACTAACCATTTACACATTTTTGATCAAACTGTGTATTGCCGTAATTCCAAATGTCTGCCTCTCACGCATAGAGTCCCGTTTTCCCACAGTCCAGCTGGTCACACACACACGCACTCTCTCTCTCTCTCTCTCTCTCTCACTCCCTCTCTTTCTCTACTCTCCCGATGCTTGCAGACAAACACTCGCTGATCACTGCGTCGTAGGTTGTTTTTTCAGATGGTGCCATGCACCTAGCACTAATGGCCGTCCACGACTCTAGACTCCCGACACAAGAGGCAAGACGCGGCCTATATAGATAAACTGACCTGGCCCAGAAGGATCTTCGCACCTCGTACCACGCAGAGGGGGAGGAGGGGTGATGGCGAGAAAAATTCGCTCAGCTACTACCCAAGTCGTTCAAACTTCCAAAGACGGGAGCGGAAACTGCCCCGATAGCCTTATCACGGGACGTGTCAGTGTTACGTGGCTGCTCGTCTGCTTCACCGGTTACTGTGATGCCCTTGGAGTACTGCGCTTCGCAAACTCGAGAGGGGGGAGGTAGAGGACGCGGAGCGGCTGCATGTAAGCTGTTCCCTGTAAAGTGAGCACTCTTGAGGCCCTAGTTACTTTTTCCTTTCAGCTTTTTTTTATCCTTTTCCCAACTTTTTAAATAGATGTTGACAAGTAATAAACACAGTCTGTATGTTCCACAGCTCTCGGAAGTTAGCGTCTAAGCCTAAAATAAAATATATGTATTGACTATTATTCCAAATGAGAGTATTTAGTAGAGCTAAAAACAGCGTTCAAAAGAATGCATAATTTATTTCAGAAACACCGTGTTTAACTAATGTAATTCTTGAAGCGTGGCAGGATTTGACACAGACTTTTAAAGAAATATATATGAAATATTATATTTATTTAAAATTCCAAGTATTTAGAATTTATAATTATCTAGCACTGAAGTAATTGTTTTACGATTTAAAAAATGTATGTACCTACTCAGAGAAGGACGTTTATATGCTCAAAATNTAGCACTGAAGTAATTGTTTTACGATTTAAAAAATGTATGTACCTACTCAGAGAAGGACGTTTATATGCTCAAAATGTTCCTGAAATACATCGTAGCTGTAACAGACCATTGTGTTTAACAAAAAATTATACATCTAATTACTGTAGATATCCATTTGAGCTTAAGAAAAAATCTGCTTAGTAAACCAAATCTGTCTTCAAACTGTGCATAGGCCTAAACATTTCGTTGGAATCAACTATCTACAACTAAGAGGCCATTTACAAAAATTTATTTGCTAAGAAAAACCAATATTTTAATGGAATCTTAGTATTTGTTAATAAATATGCGCGTCTTCGGTCGATAGGTATACTTATAGTCATCGTATAATTATCTGGAATAGAGATAATATTTAGCAGTACTAAAGACCATTTCAGTTATATTTGTGAGATGAAAAATCCGCTTATTTTGCAAAATTCCAATGGCACAGGCTAGCAAAATGGCGTCATAGGCCAGCAAAAAGTTGGAACGCCTTTCGTTGATCAGCGTCTGGTAACGTACTCGCCAGCCGGCAGCCCAGCCAATGGGGAACCCTTCGCAGCATGCAGTAGCCAATCAAACACAAGTCCTGCTCCCAGAGCCTAGCACAGCCAATCAGAGAATGGGTACACCCACATCAAAAATACTAACTGGCGATTTTGGTNCCTGCTCCCAGAGCCTAGCACAGCCAATCAGAGAATGGGTACACCCACATCAAAAATACTAACTGGCGATTTTGGGTTTGTGTGCTACACTGTTAGAAAAAATGTCGGTAAAATTACGGAAAATACATCTGCGTTAAATTACGGTCTCTTTGTTTTTTTTTTTTTCAGTAACGATCTCTTCGTAAATTTTACATAAATCTCCGTGAATTTACGGAACGTGTCCACAATCTTGCAAGTTTTTTTTAAATCTGCTCTTTAATAGAGAATGTTGTACTGCAGCAGGTTTTGAACTCTGAAAAAAACTTAAACAGCTCAACACTTTACCCACTCACATTCCACGCTTTTACAAGAAGTATTGTTGAAAATAAGGGATTTATACAACAATGCACGTACCACCTCAGTTTCTAGTCATGTTATTTTCGTAATGTAGGTATTTCTCTGTGTAAAAAAAAAAACTAAATAAATGTTAAAATATTTTGTATTTTAGTGGGATTTGAACACAAATCGAGAAATCAACAATCAGTAACTCGAACGACTCACCTACTACAACTTTACACGAAGTATTTCGTAAATATAGTTTTTACATGAAAGTGACGAACGCGCATTTCTTAGTTTCAAGTCATGTTAGAGTGCTTGTTATTATTGCGGTTTATCAAACGAGGTTACGAAAAAATTGTTTTAATTTCGTTATGTGCGTGTTTCACTGTCTATACAGAAGGTTTTGTCCTGTACCGAAATTTGAACATGAGAAAAAGGATCGCAACTCCATGAGTGATTCGCCACANTATACAGAAGGTTTTGTCCTGTACCGAAATTTGAACATGAGAAAAAGGATCGCAACTCCATGAGTGATTCGCCACAAACCTTCTACTATTTTACACGAGGTAGTGTTGTGGAGATGGGATTTTATACGCTTCAGGCATCATCGGCATTGTTCGTGTCTTAAAATCGAAGCCATAAGAATACGAAGAGCTTCCGTATTTTACATTTACGGAGCTCATACCCGTTATTCGTCATTACGGAGCGCCTTTCCGTAAATGAACTCTACATCTCCGTAACATTTTCCGTAAATCTACAGAAATCTCTAACAGCGTACCTAACTCGGCGCCCCTACCGCTTCCAGCCCGAAACGTGTTGAGAGCATTCCCAATGTCAACGCCAGTTTTTAACTGTCTAGGTAGGACCGCCGTGGTGTGGAGTTTAAAAAAATTGTTTCTCACTACGGAGAACCTGGTTCTGTTCTCGTCAGGGTCAGCCCCGAATTTCCGCATGGGGAATGTTGCAAACGTTACCTATGACAAGGGGCAGTGATATTTCGCGAAAAGATTTCGAGACAAGATACAGTCCAAAGTACTGTAGGGTCGTCCAGCTTCTTTGATTGCCTAAAAAAATGTTCTGGCCCGTGTTAACCGTTTGCGCACGAATCACGAAAGTTCAGTGTCGGAGTTACTTAGTCCTGAGTGGCTTGGTCAAAGACGGTCACGGCATCAGCAGCCAATGGAAGTACAACAACAGCTGAGGTGTGTATATAGTATTGAAGTCTACTGTGTGCTCCGATTTTTAAGCGAAAAGTCACTGGCCCTNAACAGCTGAGGTGTGTATATAGTATTGAAGTCTACTGTGTGCTCCGATTTTTAAGCGAAAAGTCACTGGCCCTGCCTATGACCGACGAAATTTCTCGAAGTACTCTTGTTTCCTTCCGCCATCGCATTCTGTTGCTGCCCCGTCTTCACTNCCTATGACCGACGAAATTTCTCGAAGTACTCTTGTTTCCTTCCGCCATCGCATTCTGTTGCTGCCCCGTCTTCACTTTTTTTTCATCCCTATCAGCGATTAAGAACCATGGGTGATAAGCGCTGCCCGAAACACATCTTGCCGTCCTTCCTCGCTGAAACTGCAAACGTGTAAAACCCCTGTCACATTATTGCATTTTGATGTAACATTTGCAACCTGGTCCATTCGGACAATATAGCTTCGTGGCTATTAAGGCAGTTGAAATAAATGTGATTTTGTTCGATACGAGCATGACCTTGAGTCGGCACCGCGCGGGAACGAGACACTGGTGGGGGTCCGCGGCGACTGGCGGCCATGTTGGACGCGAGCGAAAATTTCGGGGCAGCATATCTCGAGACTCCGATGTGCTAGCGCTCTGGTTTTGACGCCAAACGAAACATCTCGTCTATAACTGTCGATTTAAGCTATGAAAGCCCATCCCGTTACTTTCATTTAATTCCTATATCTCAATGAAAATATTACCCGCCAACGCAGACGTATTCTCGTAAAACCCACAGCCGTGCTGCCAACCCAGCCACGCCCTAATTTTTTTCCCCCTTCAAACTGCTTCCAATAAAGTTGGTCAAAGAAAGTTGGAAGTTTGTGACGTCGCCGAAATGTCGTGAACGACGCCATACTTGTCTGAAATAGCTAGATGGCTCCAGTTTCCTCTAAATATTTTATATGATCGGTTCTAAACTTCCTTCCATGTTTGACGATTTCAGCCAATCACAATTGTGCACATAAAAAAACTGTTATTTCCATCCCGATAAAACTAAACAATAACGACCAGTTACTATAAAGGAAATAAGGTTACGGGCATTTTTAATTTCAACTATATGACATATGTTAGGAAATGAATGCTGTTAGATGTGCAAGTTGAAAAGAATAGTGAAAAAATCAAAGTCAATTGATA
Source organism: Clitarchus hookeri (assembly GCA_002778355.1). NCBI lineage: Eukaryota > Metazoa > Arthropoda > Insecta > Phasmatodea > Phasmatidae > Clitarchus > Clitarchus hookeri. Next base: position 738,632 of record NQII01001320.1, read on the forward strand.
TCACTGCGCAGCAAATGTGTAGGTATGATATAACAAATTTAAATTAAGTTTAGAAGTGAAAATAATTTACAAGATTCTAAGTATTCCTTCTTGTGATGGGGGCCGCGATGATGTGGTAGTCACACTACTCGCATCCCACTTGGGCGAACCGGGTTCGGTTTCCGGCGGGGTCTCTCCCGGATATTCGCATGTGGGAATCCAGCCGAATGGTGCCGTTGATCGGCGGGTTTTCTCGGGGGTCTCCCGTTTCCCTCGCCCTTTAATTCAGGCGCTGCTCCATAACCTCATCGGTCGTCCAAATCTCTTCACTCACTAACTATATTTGATAGTAAAGTGTGAAGACAAAATACGGCCATAAAATTTTTCCTTACAACAAATTTTATCAAATAATCTTGAATGTGTTTGTCAAACTGTCAAATTTTATTACTGAAAGAATTAATTTCTATTATTATTTAAAAATTGTTTTCATAGAGATATATTGCTTTTGTTTTTCCATGCAGCCCATCACAGGAAGAAATGTAAGGAATGTTGTAATTTATTTTCGCTTCTTTACTTAATTCAAATTTTATTTATCAGAGATGTTTCCTGCACAATGAAATTTACTGTCTCTGAGTTTCTTAATATTATGTGCAATATTCACTTAAAATATTATTCGTGCCAAGACAGCTTCTGCATAAATTAATTATTTTCATAATCTACTTCGTTTGCAGTAATTGTTCGTTATTTTAAAGTTTATTGGGGTTCATTTTTGTTCGTGCATGGTTCTGATTGGCTGAGACCGTCAAACATCAAAGAAATTTTATAAACCGGTCCAATCTTCAATTGTTGATGGAAACTGAAACTGTCCAGCTGTCTCAGACAAAACATGGCGGCGTTTATGNGCTTCTGCATAAATTAATTATTTTCATAATCTACTTCGTTTGCAGTAATTGTTCGTTATTTTAAAGTTTCTTGGGGTTCATTTTTGTTCGTGCATGGTTCTGATTGGCTGAGACCGTCAAACATCAAAGGAATTTTAGAAACCGGTCCAATCTTCAATTGTTGATGGAAACTGAAACTGTCCAGCTGTCTCAGACAAAACATGGCGGCGTTTATGACGTTTCGATGACGTCATAATTGTGCAACTATATTTGATCAAACTTACTGGAAGCAGTTTAACGGGAAAAAATTGACAGTGTGACAGGCAGGGCCTCAAGTTCTTTCTAACGAAGCCGAACAACTCCTCCGACCTGGGCACATCAGCCTGTCTCGCTAGGAATGTTAATTGCTCTGCCCGTGTCAGAAATGTTAAGGTTCCCGCCTACCTGGTACGTAAATTTTGTAGCGGCGTGTTTGAAATGCACAATTTTAAAAGGAATTATCTAATTATTTTTCTCTGGCTGTTTCCTTGTGGAAAAGAGAAACGAAATACTTTAAAGGATTCTGAAACCATGAACGCATATGTAATTATTTATGGCCCATGAAACATACGTCTCATACTATATATTATTAAGTTTATTTATTTATATAACTTAAACGACATAAAATATATTTCTACAGATGTTAAACGCATCACAAAAATTTTTGCTCAAAGAAAGCGTCTTCTCTTTTTGGCGGAAATTTAAATATTTTATCATCTCAAAAATGTAAAAAATTAAACTGTAAGTGAACCACAAAACGAATTTTTTTGAAATTTATTTGTGATATTTTTGTGACTTCAGCAGTTATTTGAACTTTAGCAAAACATGGTAGCTGCATACAATTTTAAAATTTGCAGGGCAGATAATAAATTAAAATTTTCTACAGCTTCCCTTCTAGATTTTGTAAATAACTTTGCCAATTTTAATTGCTTCGCATTTTTTAAAAATTACTTTTAATATAAAACCTTAAAAGTAAATTTAAAAAAACAAAAATATTTTTGGACTGCCTTTAAAAAGACATTCGAAATTTCCAGGGCGTTCAAAATTATAGAAACTACACGGAGATTATATACGTACAATGTACAAATGTCTTCAACGTTAGAAATAAAAGGATGGCTTCAACCCTTATTCTTCAAGTACGTGGTGAAACAGTTAGTTAAACTACATTTCGGTATTGCTCACTCATGTGACAGACTCTCTTCACACAAAGACAAACTACCAATAGCCAAAGGAAAACTGCAAGTGTGCTCATAGGATACTCCTCCGCGTAAATATTTTTGCGAAAAACAGATGGCCCTAGCAATGCAATTTGCTCATTGGCCAATGTTTGACTGAAAAATCATTTTTCTTCTGGTTGGTCGTTACGTGATTCGTTTCAAATAAAATGTGGTACAACGATGAAACGAAAGCAAACGCACAGTGCTTAAAATACGACCTATCGTTTAGAAAAAAATAACACGCCTCCAGTTGTTGGTTGAGTGCCCTCCGAGTGTCAAATATGTAATGGACCAATTACTAAAAGATCCCATTATTTCGTGTTATGAAACTGCACCATGCTACATTAAACAGTCATATACATACTCTAGTATATCTCATTTTCTCATTGTCCACTGCCACAGTCAGAATCCAGACCCCTGTTCCACTTGGCCAAATGGAATGAAGGCACCCGAGTGCTACGTGTTTGCTATTGGCGCAGAGTTCTGAAGGGCTTGTCGGATGAGCGTGGTGTTATGGTGTGATCAGGCCTTAGCTGAACGGCTTGCCTCATCACACCTTCAAACATTAAACCTGGAAACGAGCGGGATTGCAACGCCACCATTTGGTCGTCTATGCTTGCGAAAGAAGACAGTTGCAGAAATCCCCTCCACCGGTCATTGAGCGGGGCCGCAGAACCACGCGCTTGATATAGGCCGGCGTAACACCCGGAACAGCGTCTTTCGTCTTTAGTCCTTTGGGCGACCCGACCAGCGAAGCAGACCAGGAAGATGGGTGTGTCCGGCCGACGTTAACCTTCTCGCAGAATCAGCCTCCGGCTACAACAAGATGATGACTTTCCAGTTAGGTTTAATTAAAATGGCATGAATCAACTTTATATTCAATTTAAAGCTCCCCCGATCAATAGTAATTTAAATAGCAACTGTATAATCTTCATGTAATAAAACCTCATCAGATATTTTCTGTGCTCTACCGAATAATGAGTCATTATTGAGCTACGTACCAGCAACTTTCAAGTACGAGCTAGCTGAACAGTTAGTTCGTAACAGTGGGTACAATGACACGCGCGAAGCTCGCATACTTTAGATCTAGTCTGTCACAAAATAAAAACTATGAGACCTGCAAAGTTCGCTTCACTGCCCTGTACTTACCTGAGCGCACTTCGTGATTTCATTGCCTACTGGCAGATTTTGGTTGTGTTTGCGCACATGATAGCTTCTACATTGATTTGCTGCTAAACAGTTTGGCCTTGCCTATTGGCTAAAAGCGTCCTTGAGACTTTGTACCCAATGAAACGCTACTAGTGTTCGAAGTCGATCTTGTCCCCAAATGAATCTGAGAATCTTTTAAATCTGTAACCATAACGGAATTAGTATAGACCTGAAAAATTCGCTGATTCATTTTGGGACAAGCTAGAATTCAAAACACGTGTGTTTATATAACTTCATCCATTGGGCCACACTATGTTTGACACCTCCTGAAGAACGCTGGCCCAATCGTCGCCTTCCACTATGACAACAGACATCCAACGTGCAGTTGACATCGGCATATTTGTATATAAGACTGTAGAGTTCAGCCTGCAGGTCGTTGAACTCGCGAATTTTTCAGGTCTCTAAGAATTAGTCACTAAGTCAATATGACTACTTCGAATTGCGTCGAGGACTCTGAAAGATTGTGCGGCCTCTCCAGGTTACCGACCTGAAGTTGCTTTCCGTGTTTAAGGCCGAGAAGCGAGGGAGTGATAAAGGCGACACTATCACGTCCATCTAATGCGCCATCGCCACTACGCGCAGGGCTCTGAGCTGGTGTGCAGAAGCCCGTCGTGCTGCGTGTACCTGTGGGACTTTACCTGAAGCCACCACCCTCAAATTGTATTGCTGGAAAGTCTGTGGAAAGGTTCAGCGCAAGATCCTTTAGTAATTTTTGTATATATCTAATGCGTATATTTAGGATACAGCGCTTTGAAAAAGTAGTTTAACTATTATGAAGTGCTGTGGAATGGTTTTTCTAATGTGCGAAACTTCTTGAAAGCACTCAACGGCCCTTCTATAAAGTGTGCTTTCTTTTCGTAGATCAGCACATTGGACGCAGGTTTAATATATTCGTGAGGAAACTCAAAGGCGTAGCCGGGGCGATTGGCGGATTGGTGGGTTGCAACCCCCCTCCTTTTTGTCCTCTAAGGTGTCAATAAATAATATTAAAATTATTAACAAATCTTTTCATTGTGTTAAAATATGGAATTGCTGTGCAATATAATGCCTTTGGTTACTCTGTGAGATAATTTTCTCCTAGAACTAGTTCTGATTTTCATGTGTATCAGCAACGTTGATGCCAGTGTAAACTCCCTCCCTTCACTTCAGTTTACCACCACCCCGTCCCCCTCCTTTTGAAATTTTCTGGATACGCCACTGGGAAAACGTGTATTTCAAACACCCTGCAACGTAGTTCGGGCCTCCAGGTAGGCAGGGCTCTTAAGGCGCCCGTCTACCTGGCGCTTGAACTGCGTTGCAGAGTGTTCGAAATACACGTTTTTTAACGAAACTATTAAGCGTGCGTCCAACGTGCTGATCTACGAAAAGAACACACACTTCAGACGAGAGCTGTTAAGTACTTTCAAAATATAACGTGCGTTAAAAACATCAATTCAGAGTACTCCAAAACCGCTAAAAAACGGCCTTTCCAAGGCACTGTAGCTCAAAATGCACGTATCAGATACATACAAAACTACTATAGGAGCCTACACTGAACCTTCCTAAAGACTTCCCACTAATAAAATTATATGGTAACAGCTAAAAGTCGCATAGTTACACGCAGCACGACGAGAACACTGCACGCCAGTTCAGAGCCTTGCGCTTAGCGGCGATGGCGTACTTGATGCGCGTGGCAGTGTCGCCCTTATCGCTCCCGCGCTTCTCGGCCTAAACGTGGGAAAAAGTTCCAGGTAGACGGGGGCCTTAAGGCTTCCGCCTAGTGACAAAAATCTAGCTACCCCCTCCACCGAAGCCCCTTTCTTCTCTCCTGGGTGGTATGCGCCGTCTAACTAGGCGAAGTGATAGCTTGGGAATCACTGTCAGTCAGCAGTAGTTCGCTTTCGTTTTCTCAATGTGGGCAGGCAGCTGCTTTTGGCTCTCGCCTACGTGATGCTTCTTCATCGCTGATGTCTGTTTGAGGTCCCTGTTTTATGACGCGCTCCCAAACTGTTTATTAAAGAGAAAAAAAAACTTAAGACGACAAAGAAATTTTACTTGAAAGACGTCGACACAGCTTAAACATTTCACTTCCATATACTTTTGTACTCGGAACTGACAAGGCGACAGTAGCGAACTTTTTATAGGGACTTTCCTCAATAGAATAATTGGTCACTGCTCAAAGCATCCTCAAAGTCTCAAAGTAACTGCAGCTCGACGGAAGGAAAAAAGGCACACCAGTTTAGTTGTTTGTACGTAGACGCAATTCCACGTTACACGACGCCAGCCCAGCGTTGCCCTTGCTGCTGGCTTTGGGCTCACAGACCTCCCAGCAGGCGGATCACCTAATCGTAATTTACGTACGTGATTTCCGAGTCGCGCCCTGGCCAGGTCTTGAGTTGACACAGATCATGCCCAAAATACATAATTGTGTTGCCATGGTGACCACTCGATCTCGGATTTAAGTCAAATGTTTGCTGCATGTTTGAGCTTCATGGGAAAACATAAGAATATGTTGAACAATAGCTATATTTTGTATTTTATTTCACTAAGGTGTACATACCGTTTGCCTGAAAATCGATGTGTATATGGCCTCACAAATCAGCAGTATTTAAATACGTAATATATGAAATTGAAAATATTTCCACGCCCTTTTAGTATAAGTAGACATTCCGCGAGTATGAGCATTTTTTTTAGTGACAAACGTTAAAAACCTATGAAATTTGTTTTGTGGAAACGAATGTTGCGTTTTGCCGACGTCTCAGACATCCTGGGCGTTAGTAAAGCTAGTTGTGTACACATGTACATTTACAATACTTATAAAATATGATTGTTAAAAATTGTTACACCTTGTCTATTTGCACTGGACCATGAAAGAATGAATATTCACAAACTGTTTATGACAATTATGATCTTTTTTACAACACAAGATTGTATTTTTCGAGCACTATCTACCAAACTGCAGCACACACATTCCTTCCAGCGATTTCAACTACAGATTGTTACATCTAGTATTTCACTCCTGCAATTTCTCTTATGCACTCAAGCAAGGAGATTGGGGATGCGACTTATGTTTCGGCCACCAACCAGAGTTTAAAACCAATTCCTTTTGGTTCCACCCCTTCTCCTTCACTGGAGTCGTGTGGGGTGAAATATTTTAGTTGTGACATCTTGCCCATTGTAACCACTACATGCGGTATTGTTCTTACCCGCCCTATCTATCCACTTCTTATCCTTCGTTTCTTCCTCTGTTCTACAAACCTTTCGTTCGTGTACTTTCAGCTGTTGTCTTTTATTATCTTCTTGTTGCTTGTTCTGTCCATTGCATTTTTTTCCTGTCCCAGGTATGTATAATTTTCACCACTGTGACCCACCTGTACAGCTCATTCTTACAGTACCGTGGAGATTTAAAATAATAATAATTGTTTCATATATCCATAGTGCTGTAAGAGTGTACTGTATTGTTCTGTCCCTAGCTGGAGACATGCGCACATGATTGCTTTAGCAGCCACGCGGGCGGTAAAGTGGGAAGGCAATGACAGAATGTGATGCCAGTTCCAGACCTAAGGATGGATGACCAGTGCCAAACTGAAGGAAGGATGGCAAGTTCCATATAAAGGGAACGATGACCGGTGCGCAAAAAAAAAAAATCTATAGTGATGTAATGTGTAGAATAGAATAACTTCTGTCGCACACAACAGCTAGTCTGTAAAGTATGAATATTGTACAAGGGAGAGTACACCGATGAGAATATTATTTTTATCTTGGGACAAATTAATAATCGCCACTAACATTGAATGCCTGACCTGGCGTTTGAACTTGCCCAGCTCCACAGGACAGTAAGGATTTTAACCACAATGTGACACAATTTAAACCAGTCTTACCAATGGTCTCATTGAAGCAATTGGTTCTATCTTGTCACATATTCTGTATGTGAATTGTTCGTTATCACAATAACTGTATTTCAGAATAAAGTAAAAATAAATAAATAAAAATGCAAAACGGAAATGACCGATTCTTAAAAAGAGATGGTGAGTTAAGAAAATTCATAAGAAGGGGGTCGAGGAAAGTTTATTATCTAGACTGATAATGATGAGAGATAATGGTAAGATTTAAAAACGTGATGAAATTAAAATACTCTTCAAACCATGGACCCTAAGGATGAAAAAATATAATAATGAAAATTAGTAAAATAATACAGTTACCCAAAAAATATGCCCAATTAAGATTAGGCACCGTAATTCATTCCTCAGAAAATTTATTGGAAGACTCAGTTCTCAAAACAAACATATCTGACAAAACGACATCCAACTTAAAACTTAAATTTTTAAGGCAATTTATTTTGCAGATTCGCCTCACAAAACGTACTCTAAAGAATATTTCAACTTGTGAAGATAATCTAACGTCACGTAACTGGAAACATATGCACATTAAGTCCTATGGTCACCGTAGCGTTTTCGTAAGAAAATAACAGCAGAGTTACCCCGCGAGCCTGAAAAATTGTAGTGTACAACCCAGTGTTCGGTAAGTTACATTTTGTAAATAACTTCAGTTAAGATACTTTAGTGGATAAAGTAACCTCCAATAACTTTTCGTTATTTCCGACAAAATGTAACTGGGCGTTAATTTTAAAGTAACTTATCTGAACTCCGTTACTCAGTAGGTTACTTTTATATGTGTAAGCCTGTTTTAGTTTAGAACCCTGGTGATTATAAAAAGTAAAACGTAAAATATTGGTTGAAGGATACTGTAAATAACATTTAGATAACAATAAGTATATCGTCAAGAAACACATAAATTTTCTAACTACAAACCCATCGAATTGACATAAACACCACATTTCAATACTATTCCTCCCTAATAATTCGTACAGTCTGTGACATGTGTTTCCCACTAGGGGAATTACTTTTTACTACTTTGATAATACGAAATTATAATAAAGTGTTAACTTGATTATAATTTCCTATTATCATAAATCTGACATCCCCAATGCACAAGAATGTTGCAATGCCTATATACTAAACATTAATATATTTTACTGAACAAACAGTGTATTTAACAGTACACACATTGGGTAGTAATAGTCACAGGAATATATGAAGAATAATACATTTTAACTCTATACTTAAAATTAGACCGAGTTCTTTTGTCAGTGGATGCATCAGTTGAAGTATTTCTAATGAACAAAAAAGAAAAACATTTAAGACCAGACAAATCTAAAATGCCCTAATTAACAAAGGCTTTAAAAATACAGTTTCTATATAACAGTGAATACAGTTACAAAAAAAAAAANCTAAAATGCCCTAATTAACAAAGGCTTTAAAAATACAGTTTCTATATAACAGTGAATACAGTTACAAAAAAAAAAAATATTCCAAAACTGAAATTACTTCACAATAATTTATTACAGCATTCTTACTTTTAACATTTCTTACGNAAAAAAAAAATATTCCAAAACTGAAATTACTTCACAATAATTTATTACAGCATTCTTACTTTTAACATTTCTTACGAAGCGCCGAAGCACAAAACTATATATAAGAAGCGTTCCATACAGTGATTAATATGGAAGTACCGTGTTTCTGATTAAATAAAATTGACACACACATATGCTTACCACTATAATAATATTACACATATGCTACGCTACACACTGACATGCTGGCTTCAACTTACGTTAGCAGTGAATTAATAAGAATAATTCTCAGACGTTACGTTGTATTGAGAGTGTAATATGTACATTTTTGGCTACCAAGGTCAAGATATTTTTGTTTTGTATACATTAGAGCATGAATTANTTGAGAGTGTAATATGTACATTTTTGGCTACCAAGGTCAAGATATTTTTGTTTTGTATACATTAGAGCATGAATTAACGTATTATGAACATATCTGCTTTCCTAAAAATTCTACGATTTTCTCTTGGATGTGCACAAATAAGAGATGGTATATGCCAATGTAAATGCTACATAATACCTGAAGGATAAAAAATGAGAAAATAAGTAAATCCTAAGCAGGGCTTTCAAAAGTGCTCAGTTTACCGTGAACATGCTATAATTTTGTACTGTAGTTAATATGAGTCAAAATAACAGAAATGCCGTTATTTAATGGCTGGAAAGAAATAGCTTTCATAGCAGTGGTTTCTTCATATTTATAAAAAAAATTATTAATTGTTAATAGCTCAAAAATTAAAAACGAAAATACATTTTAAGGAAATGAAATGTTTATAAATAAATTTAATTCATTTACATTATTCCTCAACTACATATATGTATATTGTTAAATATCAAAATGAAATTTATAGCACTAGTATTTTGCAAGAAAATTATTAATAAAAGTACATAACCGTTTAGTTTACTAAAGCTGTCATTTCTAACACCACCTTATTATGTGCATACAATACATACAGTTAGTGTACACACGCGCACAATATGGGCATTTTCTTACATTCAGTTGTTTCCTCATGTTAGGCGAAGACGCCCTCGATCTAAATAAATATTTGTTAATGGATAGTAAACATTTACTTAAACATTTGCTTTGTAGTTCGTTATATAATACCAAATAAATAATCTTTAAGTTTAGGAAATGGCAAACAGTTTTCTTCACTGTCCTCAGAGTTTCAAGCTTCAGGTTTCACATGGCAAGGGAAAAATAACATGGAAGCGGACAGGGCAGATGGCAGAGTAGGTAACGGTACTAGTTCTAGGAATGTGGACCGACGTCGAGTGAGCACCTCCTGTATCTTTAACTCGTGACTCACGAAGTTCCACCTACTTCAGCTATTCTCGCTGCACATAAGATGAAACTATTGTGAAGCGAAAAGTAACGTAAAAATAACTTTCATTTTTCTGGCAGTTACAAATAATCAGTAACTTTGTTAAGTTACAAGTTACGTGCAAAAAATTTAACCAGTTACCCCAAACAAGTTACTTTAAGGTACTCGTAACGAGTGCCAATCTAGCTTCGATGAAAGCAACTAACCTACAAATCTCACTGCTGAGGTTTTTATTTAAATAGGAAAATTTTAGGCCAAATAATTTTAGGCTAAGTGACGTTAGGCCAAATAATTATAGGCCAAGTGACTTTAGAGTAAATAATTATAGGCCAAGTGACTTTAGAGTAAATAATTTTAGGCCAGTGACTAGACCAAGTGACTAGGCCAAATAATTTTAAGCCAAGTTACTTAGGACAAATAATTTTAGGCTAGGTGACTTTAGGTTAAATAATTTTAGGCCACGTTATCTTAGGCTTAGTAATTTTTGTCCAAGTGACTTTAAGCTAAATAATTTTAGACCAAGTGACTTTAGGCCAAATTATTGTAGGCCAAATGACACGCTCCCAAAAATTCACTGGGGTTGCTGATAAAGTTTCCTCTACCTACTGCAATTATCTAGACACACCGGAATAAATGCCGCGTATCGTACATTATTATCTGACCTTCCTCCCCTTTCTCTGCTGCACTTCTTCCTCTACAGCAAGCATTACATCACTTTGCCGACCTTTAACGCAGGTGACCGCGGAGGGGTGGAAACTGGCTGGAGCGGAGTGGGAGGCGAGGCCGTGGCTACGGCCGCTGCCACCTGCTGTAGGGCTCGCCACACTACGGCCACTGACTAAACGTAAAACATTCTTCGCAAATATCGTAGCGAATTTTCATTCAAAGCTGTGACATATAGTTTTTATCGGCGCGCAAATCTTCTGTGTTATTGTTTACAGCAGTTTCGAGAGTTTCCGAGTTAAACACGATTAGCAACAGGCTGTCAGGCTATTTTGCCCTTTCCATATATGCATATACATTTTTTTTAATATATTAGCCATGGCTCTAGCCCTTGCACAGTATGATGCCTTAGTAGTCGAAACTTTGTAATCTTTTGTATAAAGAATCCAGCTATGCACGTGAAAGAGTTTGAGAATTAAACCTGGATTACGGATTACTAACTATCTGTGCCGCATCTGTCCTCTTAGCTAGGCGGGCGCCTTAATGCTCCCGCCTAGCCAGCGCTTTTTTTACGCGTTTGAAGCCGGTAAGTGCGGAAGCGATAAGGGCGACACTGCCAAGCGCACCAAGTGCGCCATCACCACTAAGCTCAAGGCTCTGAACTGGCGTGCAGTGTTTTCGTCGCTCTGCACGGACGTATGGGGCCTTCAGCGGTGACGCTGTTATTTTAATGGTGTAATNGGCGTGCAGTGTTTTCGTCGCTCTGCACGGACGTATGGGGCCTTCAGCGGTGACGCTGTTATTTTAATGGTGTAAGAAGTATGTAGGAGAGTTTAACACGAGGCCCTTGAGAAGTTTTGTACATTTATCTGTGGCGTATATTTTGAGATACAGTACTTTGGAAAAGCAGTTTTTTTTTAGCCATTTTGGAGTATTCTGAAATGACGTTCATAACGTGCATGACGTCTTGACAGCTATCAACAGCCCTCGTCTGAAGCGTGTGTTCTTTTCGTAGATCAGCACATGGGACGCATGTTTAATATTATCGTGGAAAAACGCGAATCTCAAACACTTTGGAACGCAGTTCAAGCGGCAGGTAGGCGGGAGCCTTAAATGCAGCTAAGAACTGTTTTGTTTTTCTTCCGTTGGTCGATTTCAAAAGCGTTAAATTAACGGTGTAACCCAGGGCAGGACTCGCGCAAGCGCGTTACCCTCGTCGGAGAAGTTGGTCGTCCGTCTCTCCAGCAGCTAGTGTTGAAATGACGCCGCAGTGTTGCCACACAAGGAAAAAGAAATCCGGTACCATGAGCTGTAGAATTATGGTATTTTCCATAAAATTGCGGTACTCTAATAAAAAGGAGCCTCTCCGTCCCCGTCCCCCCTTTTTTCCTACGGAAAACAATTATTTCAAATACATCACAGTAAATAAATCTGTCGCAAATAAAATTTGCGTAGTTTTAAAACAACAGTTAAAATTGTGATTTTATGATGTTGTATTGTTATTGGTGAGATTTTATATAAACGTACTTTCAGGGCTTTCAGGCATTACTCACCGGTACTCGTGTTACAAAATGAAATTTTTAATTCACATTAAATACATTTAGTCAGAAACTAAACAAATACGTAAATAATTTTAAAAAGTTTTTTATGACCATGTAATTTGATTTAACACTACGTATCGCATCAAACTACAAGTGCAATATAACATAAAATACTCCTACGCAGTTGTATACAATTATTTATATTTTAGTTTAGAAAATAGTTTAAATTGATAGTTACTTTCGCTAGATCAATCAATGTTGGCATATTTTTGTGACCAATAAAAATCTTATATATATGCGTACCAGATTGAGAAAATTTCGGTACTTGGTACCAAGATATAAAATCCGGTACAAATACCAGAATTATGGTACGCCTGACAACACGGACGCGGGCGGTAACCTGCCGAGAATGGAGCGCGCTGCGCCGGCTCAGGGTTGCCAGACCTTACCACAAGTATCGTACTCGCACGATAATTTATGTTCGAGGCACAGAGCACTCCAGTATACAGAGGAGCAATGGCCGCTTGCACCGCAAACTCGAGCCGCGCACGCCAGCAACATGGAACGCCGTTCGCCAATCAGCGCCTTAAGGCTGTTCACGGTAAAGTGAGCACTTTTGTAATCCACCATTGAAAAATGTCACTGTCCTTAGCTGCGTTTATTTTAACTGGCACACTCACGATGTCATGCGATAATAAAGTTGGCACCGACCGAGGGAAAGTAGTTCCATGTTTTAACATTAAATTAAAAATTTTAGTAAACATCTATGAAGACGAAAATAGTTTCTTTTACTTCTGTTTTTTTTAATCCATATAAATGTAATAATAAGAAAAAATTTAAAATATTTCTTTTTCTATTCATTTTAAAGTTACCAGTTGCCCTTGACCCACGGACTAAAAAAGTGATCAGGCTCTAGGTAATGTTAATTTTACATATGGTGGAAGAACACACCATGCGCATACAAGTAGATCGCAAGCAGAGCTTTCAAAATTGCTTAGTTCACTGTGAATAGCCTATAGTAACCTACTCGCCAGCCAGCAACCCAGTTAACAAAGGACATTTCGCAGCATGCTGTAGCCAATCAGACTCAAGAATCCGTTTCAACAGCCTCGCGCAGCCAATCAGAAAATCGGCACGTCCCCATCAAAAGAACCGCCGCGTTATTTCGGCTCTGCGTACTTATCTACTCTGTGGTTGAAGCACGGCAAACGACTATTGAAAAATCGAACCGGGTTCGATTCACGGCGGGGTCCCCCCTCGGATTATCGCATGTGGGAATCGTGCCGGACAATGCCGCTGATTGGCGGGTTTTCTCGCGGATCTTCCGTTTCCCTCGCCCTTGCATTCCCGGCGCTGCTCCATGCTCACCTTGCTTCACCCTCATCGGCTACCAAGACCTCGATGTTAAGAGCCGCCCTAATTTCTCCACTCAACTTTCTTGTAAAAGTACAAATTATTCTTTAGAGTAAATTATTCCCGCTCACGAACTCATGCGCATGCAGTAACCATGGCGTCGAAGATCTACACACACGTCGGGTCACTTACGAGGGATTAGCCATGCTTGTAGGGCTACACTCACTTATTACAAAGTCGTGGTTCTTTTAACGTATATTCTATTCGCAGTATACTCACATTTTTATAAATCAAACATAAAAAAAATCATCCCATGTATCACCTGTTTGGTTCTTTCCCAAATATAATTTATCACAAGCATTGTATACTTTCGCTAACATGGAAGTATCTTTTTTTGGTTAAATTTAAATTGTACTTATATATGGTCTATAAATTAAAATCTCTCAATTATAATTAATATGGATTAAAACAGGGAGAAATTAGGTGTGTTGGTAATGCCTAGTAAGAAATAGTTCTCATACAATATATCATTAAAATGAGTCCGCACGAATGCAGTGCGTTGTCCCTTTGGTGTGATTTTCTAGACTTGGTTAAGCTTTGTTTACATTAGGCGGAGGAATATCCTGAAAGTAGAACTTCAGCAAGGATTCAGAGAAGTCGGAAGTAACCATGAATTGACCATAGTCAGTTTAATTACGTAAAGCTGTAATAAATTATAATACATAATATTAGTACAGGTTGTACCCAAGTTACCGTTACGGTTGAGGTTAAATTACATAATCGTATTTAAAATTAGATGTTTATAAAATAAAATAAATGTAATTGAATAACCTTGCACGGTCCTCTTTCCAACCTCTCAATGTTCTATGTCTTGTGTATAGTTACTTCTCTGCCCTTCCGACGGCGTCATAAACATACGGAAACCATTACAGAGCTACCAGAAACGTGGAGACATTTTTTAACAGCTTCGATAGTTCTACAATAACCTTTAAAGTCTACTATCCACAGCAGCATCTCTTTCCGCCAGGAACGTAGGGCCTATATGGGATTTTTCTTTGGGAGGAGGGGGGGGGGGGTTCCAAGATGATTTGAAGTTTCGCAGTCTATGACACGAAGTTACTAGTGAAGTTCCTTATACGCTAAATGGGAGTATGAAATTAAAAGTTTGGAAATCTAAGAACTCTTCCTAAGTTTGTTTATGATAAAAAAATTCACACAATAGCATTGAAATAAATTAAATTTTTTCGTTAGACCAAATTAATTAATTTCTTAAGTTAGAANCGGAAATCTAAGAACTCTTCCTAAGTTTGTTTATGATAAAAAAAATTCACACAATAGCATTGAAATAAATTAAATTTTTTCGTTAGACCAAATTAATTAATTTCTTAAGTTAGAACAATATCTAACTGAAGATTAATTTTCGCCTCATGTCTGAGTAGGAAGTTACGGAAATTAATTTGCTGAAAAACATTATAATAATGGTCGCATGATGTTTTAAATAATTATTTTTGCCATAAATGTTACCCACGGAGTTCGCGGGGTTCCAATTCAATAGACTGAAGTCTCATTCTCATGTTCGTAACTATTTTTTATCATTCTCTGCATGCGTCAGTTCTGTGACCGAACATCTTTAGTTCAGCGACGTTCATTTTAGGTCTGTACAAAAACACACCTTTTTATGTACGCAGTGAGACTTCCTGCGCTGCCGACATTTTACAGTCCGTCATAACAACCCGAATTGTCCACTTTTTTTTATATATTTCTCATTGTCTAAGTTATAGTCTTTTCCCAATTTTCAGGGTTGGCCATGGCCCCATCGACTCTCCCCTTAGACACGCTCCTGGTAGCCGTACGATTCAACACTATAATTTCAGGATAATTTCTGTTGCGGCTGCCGGCGTAAATACAGGTAAAAATATTATATGTTTTATATTCTCTCTTGGGGGTTGCGTTGGCTGAGCCGTTAGCCTGCTCGCCTCCCACCAAGGCGAACCGGGTTCAATCCCCGGGAATCGGGCCGGACGACGCCATTGGTCGGTGGGTTTTCTCGGGGATCTCCCGTTTCCCCCGCCCTTTCCTTCCGGCGCTGCTCCACACTCGCCTCGATCACCCTCATCTCAAGACCTCGCTGTCAAGAGCCGCCCAAACCTCTTTACTCTCTCTATTCTCTCTCTCTGCCCCTCTCAAACCCACAAACAAACACACGCGTGACACACACGTGTTCAACGATGCTCGCAAGAAGACGGCCGGAAATTTCTTAAGTTTAGTTTTACGGCCAGACTAAACTCGACAGTTAGTTGTCTATACATACCAGGAGCTGTATTTTGTTCATTAGTGCCTTCGTTATGAGCACTTTCTCATGTGTGCTAGGTGTGTATCACTGAGTAAAGGCTTGTTACGCTTTACTCAGCACTTTTGATAGCCCTGCCTAAGATCTACTTCTCTCATCATTATGTATCCTTCCAACATAAGTAAAATTAGCATTGCCACTGACCCTCGTGCTTTATTCTTGCGCCATTCAAGAGCAACTGTGAAATCTGTGAAATTGTTAAGAATATAAAAATGTCAACAATAAGAACAATTTTACACTAACCTGCGTGAAAACGGACGGAAAATATCTAAAATAAATTCAGTGGCCACAAACGCAAA
This sequence comes from Clitarchus hookeri, assembly GCA_002778355.1. NCBI lineage: Eukaryota > Metazoa > Arthropoda > Insecta > Phasmatodea > Phasmatidae > Clitarchus > Clitarchus hookeri. The sequence goes on from NQII01001320.1 coordinate 754,913, forward strand.
AGCTAAATTTTTATACGACGTTGGGATTAGGGATTACTTTGCGTATTTCGCTGCCAACTTAACTAGGAACGTGCCAGACAGTGAGTTCGTTAAAATGCATGCTCTTCGAGGCAGTGATTTTTTTCATATGTTGATTTCGAAAGTGCTCAGTTTAGCGTGAACCACCTATACGTAAGTATAGAGAGTTTAAATACCCGCATATCCCGCGAACTCCAACTGCACACGCCAGCAAAATGGCGTCACTGGCCAGTCGGCAGTCTAACCAATAGGGAATCTTTCGCAGCATGCGGTAGCCAATCAGACGTAAGGTCCGTTCCGAAATAGTGAAGCAATGGAGTATCTTCAAAATATTTAAATCAAGACATTTATTAACAGCAAACCTTCGGTTTTTAACCTTATCTTCAAATTAAAGCAGTATTATGTTATTACGAACAAAACAGCCTTGTTTACTTAGCTTTATAGAAAACTTTGAATGGAATTTTTTTTTAGAGTTCTTTTTGTACCGGACAATACTATGTACAGGATGCTCGGAAATTCCCTTTATAAACTCCTAGGACTTGTAAAGGTGACTGAGTAGACGATCTTGTGAACAGGAACCCAAGTCCGGAAACGTACCGTTTCCGTGCTACAACCATTTCAAATCAGGTGTTTCACGTGCCCTCTTCTGCGTACGTAATTTAATTAGGGGTGACTCAGTGAATTACATTTCTACCAATCAAATTAATTAGGTAGCAATGCCAAGGGAACAATAAATAAACGTACTCATTTATCACAATAACACTTTTGTCTACAGCTAAACGCAACAATCTGCTTCTGTCCTCTGCAGAGGATGTATAGCATACGGTACCGACCCACTACAACAGCGGCTCGAAGTGGCGACCACCATCGTCGTTGCACACATTGTACCTGCGAATCATGCTCCGGTACACTCACTCCATCACACCTGGTGTCCCGTCAATATGTTGTTCAGCGACCATAACTCGCGCGAGGAGATCTTCCTCTGTCTATTCAGGAGTCTCGTACACCATACTCTTCATACGACCCCACAATAAATAGTTCAATGGAGTTAAATCAGGCGATCGTGGGGACCACGCAGTTGTACCACCTCGGCCTATCCATCTTTGCCCGAATCTGCGCTTAAGGCGTCTCCGAACGTCACGTGTAAAGTGAGGCAGTACGCCATCGCGCTGAAACCACATTACTTGACGGATGTTCAATGACACAGCATCCAAGAACAGGACCAATACTTCTTGTACGAAAATCAAGTACGCTGCACCCGTTAGCCTGGGTGGAAGGAGGTACGGCCCAATCGCATGACCGTCCATAATACCTGCCCACACATTGATAGAAAATCTGTGCTGGAATCCCTGGACATGCGTGTCATTAGGGTTTTCGTCTGTCCAGAGATGGCTGTTTCGAGAATTGAGAGCACTGTCCCTAGCGAATTTACATTCACCTGTGAACAGAACGTGACGTGGGAACAGCGGCTCGTCGGCGCATCGGTGCAGGAACCACGTTGTTATGGTGTGATCAGGCCTTAGCTGAACGGCTTGCCTGATCACACCTTCAAACATTTAACCTGGAAACGAGCGGGATTGCAACGCCACCATTCGGTCGTCTATCCTTGCGAAAGAAGACAGTTGCAGAAATCCCCTCCACCGGTCACTGAGCGGGGCCGCAGAACCACGCGCTTGATATAGGCCGGCGTAACACCCGGAACGTGGCTTTTCGTCTTTAGTCCTTTGGGCGACCCGACCAGCGAAGCAGACCAGGAATATGGGTGTGTCCGGCCGTCGCTAACCGTCTCGCAGAATCATCCTCCGGCAACATTAACAAGGTGATGACTTTCCAGTTAGGTTTAAATAAAATGGCGTGAATCATAATGAAGTTAATAATCATTTTGGTATTAAATTTAAAGCTCCCCCGATCAATAGTCATTTAAATAGAAACTGTATAATCTAAATGTTAATAAACCTCATCAGATACTGTTGTGCTCTACCGAATCATGAGTCATTATTGAGCTACGTCCCTAAATACTTTCAAGTACGAGCTAGCATAAAAACTAGTTCGTAACAACGTGCAGAAGTCAACACGTGGTGGAAAATCGGCTGGACCCAAAGACTTCCATTTGGAGGTGGTAAGGATGTCACTGTTGCTCGAACAGAACATCCCAGACGATGTTGGGAGCAACACTCATTGCACGTACAATTGCTCGTGTACTCGTTGTCGGGCTCTGTTCAACGTGATGCAGTACAGCCTCTTCAAAATTCGGGAGTGCGGCGTCTCTTTGGAGCACACAGCCACACTACATACATGAGTCAATGGTTGGCTGCTGGGTCCACTGCACATGTGATGGTGGAAGACATTGAAACACGTACTGTAAACAACCTGTACCACTAATCTATAGGCTTACAGTACGTAAGTAGTATGGTTATTGTATTAAAAAAATGGTTCTCACGAAATGGAAGTTTAATGTTCGAAACAGATAATGCGTTATGCCTGCGACATAGGTCAGCAGCCAACCATGTAGTGTGGCCCACGTAATGCTGGACCGAAGTTTCATGTGTGTTTAGAACGAAAACAGTGGTTCCTACGCACTTGCAACAAGAGGACCATATTTGTTACGTAAGTGGCACTGCTCAATAAGCTAGCATCAGACATTACAAAATCCCGACGGTAAAAAATTTGCATACAATAAGAGGGTGGCCACCCCTGTTATTTTCATTACCGTGGACGGTATAAACACATGTTTGCTGTAGGTTAAGGATCCCAATAACAGAAAACAATGTTCGGAGTACTGTCATTTAATGCCACTTAGTTTCCGATATTTCAGGAGATTACTTTTTTCAAATTTGATTTTCAAGGGGTAATTCCTCCCTTAATATTGNAGTGCGGCGTCTCTTTGGAGCACACAGCCACACTACATACATGAGTCAATGGTTGGCTGCTGGGTCCACTGCACATGTGATGGTGGAAGACATTGAAACACTTACTGTAAACAATCTGTACCACTAATCTATAGGCTTACAGTACGTAAGTAGTATGGTTACTGTACTTACAAAATTGGTTCTCACGAAATGGAAGTTTAATGTTCGAAACAGATAATGCGTTATGCCTGCGACATAGGTCAGCAGCCAACCATGTGGTGTGGCCCACGTAACGCTGGACCGAAGCTTCATGTATGTTTAGNGGTGTGGCCCACGTAACGCTGGACCGAAGCTTCATGTATGTTTAGAGCGAAAACAGTGGTTCCTACGCACTTGCAACAAGAGGACTATATTTGTTACGTAAGTGGTACTGCTCAATAAGCTAGCATCAAAAATTACAAAATCCCGACGGTAAAAATTTTGTATACAATAATAGAGTGTCCACCCCTGTTATTTTCGTTACCGTGGAAGGTATAAACACATGTTTGCTGTAGGTTAAGGATCCCAATAACAGAAAACAATGTTTGGAGTACTGTCATTTAATGTCACTTAGTTTCCGATATTTCAGGAGATTACTTTTTTCAAATTTGATTTTCAAGGGGTAATTCCTCCCTTAATGTTGCATGTAAATGCAAAGTGTCTTATATATTTTCTACTTAATTTTTCAAAAGGAATTACCTCCCGGAGCTTGTCGGTGATTTTTAGAGACACGCTGTGTGTGTGTCTATATATATATATATATTATATATATACACAAACAAAATTTTTTTATACTTTTCAAACTAGAATTATATTGCTTCTTAAATGAAATTATAGAGCATGCAACTCTTTTCGCGGAAAATAGGCGTCTCTGCTTATAAGATGAAGTCACAGAGTAATTAAGAATACAGAGGCGAAACAGCCGTTTATCACCTGAACTCGAGCTGCACGCGCCAGCAAAATGGCGTCACTGGCCAGCTACATGTTGGAACGCCGTTCGCCAATCAGCGTCTGGTAACCTACTCGCCAGCCGGCAACCCAGCCAATAAGGAACTTTTCGTAGCATGCAGCAGCCAATCAAAAGGCCCGTTCCCAGAGACTCGCGCAGCCAATCAGAGAATGGGTACGCCCACGCCAAAGGAACCGCCATACAATTCCGTGGAGTGTGGAATGGAGAGGTTTTGGCAGCTCTTAACATCGAGGTCTTGAGAGACGATGAGGGTGAATTGAGGCGAATATGGAGCAGCGCCGGAATGCCAGGGTGGCGGAGACGGGAGATCCCCGAGAAAACTCGACCACCAGCGGCATCGTTNTATGGAGCAGCGCCGGAATGCCAGGGTGGCGGAGACGGGAGATCCCCGAGAAAACTCGACCACCAGCGGCATCGTTCGACACGATTCCCAGGAGCGAAAGTCCGGGAGCGACCCCGCCAGGAATCGAACCCCCATACCATTTCGCCTCTGTGTACTCTTCTACTCTGTGATCAAGTGCTGGCGGGTGTCACGATACGTTAGGCCAGGATTACGATGACTTCACGTTTCGCGTAACNCTACTCTGTGATCAAGTGCTGGCGGGTGTCACGATACGTTAGGCCAGGATTACGATGACTTCACGTTTCGCGTAACACGCATCACCCTACACTTTCACGTGTACGTAAAACGTGATCTTTTTTAAATAGTATATTATCATGCATTACGAAAGCACGTGCTGTGCAGTGAATAAAAATGTAAATAAATAAACATTTTAGATGGTACGTATTGTTGCTATTCAGATTGAAAAATGTGATATTTCAAGATATACGGGCGTGTTCGTGTCTCAACGTCGATGTGGCTAGGACAGATTGTGAAGGTATGGTGTTCGTGACTTATACATACTTTGAAACAACTAGCAGATTGCCATAACCTCCAGAACGAAATGTTTTTGGGAGATGTAATACACGTTTATCGTCTGTATGGGAATAAATAGTGTGTAATACACGTTGATCTGCTGAGATCATTAAATCGTGTTTCATAAAGTAGGAATACTAAAAATTGCAAACTTAATTATAAAAATTCTGCCTTTCATTCAAGCTTGTTTACACTCCTGAGAAACATTATTAATAAACTGTGGCANGTGGGAATAAATAGTGTGTAATACACGTTGATCTGCTGAGATCATTAAATCGTGTTTCATAAAGTAGGAATACTAAAAATTGAATACTTAATTAAAAACATTATGCCTTTCACTCAAGCATGTTTACACTCCTGAGAAACATTATTAATAAACTGTGGCAACGTAAAACTCCCTAAATATTTACACATTAAAAACCNTGTTTACACTCCTGAGAAACATTATTAATAAACTGTGGCAACGTAAAACTCCCTAAATATTTACACATTAAAAACCAAACAATAAACCTAGCCTAACTTATATTACTCTTCGGTTTTCATTTCCGAGAGAAAATTATATATGTTGTACATTAATTAAAGATCTGAGATGAAAAGACACTGCGAAAGTAAAAACACATCCTTGAAGAGGAAAGATAACACATCATCATCTTCCCTATTGTGATTGGCCAGCGAGGTCACGTGATTCAGAGTCAGGTATCTCGCAAAATGTAGACATTAACAAGCTTTTCCATTACGTGAACGTTACGTCGAATGTTCGTGGTAGGTCTCCTTGAAACACATTAGTTAATGTGTAGCCTGTTCACGTGAACGTGTTACTCGTTTCAGTTTTACATGAAGTCATTGTAATCCTGGTCTTACAAGGTGGTATAGGCTGTTCAAGGTTAATTAGGCACTTTTTAACGCCGTTCTTTAAAGTTGCTTTCAGCTTATTTGTATCATTACCCAATTGTTAATGTTAATGAACACAATGTAGACATTTTACACCTCTCAGAATTTAACGTCTGTAATCCACAATTAAATATAATTTTTTTGTTATTATATCTGTTAGGAGGGCCTTAAAAAATTGCTCACTTCGCCGTGAATTGCCTATAGCTGTAAGTACAGTCACCATCTCGTAGCACTCGAAACCAACTTCTTTGTCAATCAAACTAAAGTGTTCCGAGTTTTCCGGCGCCGTCCGCGAGAATCGTGGCGGACGCGTACGATAATTACGCGCGGTAGTTTTGGCAACCCTGCGGGGCCGGTCCTTGCGCGTCGCAGGTAAACATCGCAGCTAGCCGCCTCTGGAATGCGGAACACACCTCCCGGCATCTGGGTGGCCGGCCGCTGTGCAAGAATGTGGTCGGTGGCCGCCTTCATAAATATCGCTGCGTTCTGCATGCATCTTAATTTTTTTAAAAAGAAATAATAATAATAATAAAAAATTTAGTTTCCCCCCCATCTTCTNCGTTCTGCATGCATCTTAATTTTTTTAAAAAGAAATAATAATAATAATAAAAAATTTAGTTTCCCCCCCATCTTCTCCTTTAAGAGCGTCAGAGAAGAGAGTTACCGTAACTAAATCTTCCTGGCCTGACAAGTAGAAAATACTTCACGGCCGATGTTTAAATGTTTGTTCGTTAGCGATCCGTTCCCACGACTCTCAAAAAGGGTCACCGCTCCTTCAGAATGTGTTGNATGTTTAAATGTTTGTTCGTTAGCGATCCGTTCCCACGACTCTCAAAAAGGGTCACCGCTCCTTCAGAATGTGTTGCTGGATAATAGCTATAGCATTTTCACGGTTAACTGGACACTTTTGGAAGACCTGCTTAAGGTCTACTTTGTTCCTAGGTGTCTATCATTCCGCCTAGCCTAGCGTGACCAGACATCCCGATTTTAATGGGACTGTATTATTATTTTTTTTTTTCATGATCTATCCCGGTGTTCCGACAAATTTTAAACTGGACGCCAAATGTCCTGTTTTTTTTTCTCTCCAAACTTACAACAAATAGCTGTTTAATTTATTAGATTTAATTTTTCCTAGTATTCCACCTCAAATAATATTAACAGATTATTATGTTTAACCGTTTTTAATCATAAATACGTTTCTCAAGATGAGGGAATGCATACAGGTTCGGAAAGTAAAGCTCAGTTCTTTTTTTCATGTTTAACATATTTTAAGATTAAAATGTCCACATGGTGTATGTGTGAAATAAATATAATTGTTGGTAGATGTAAAGTTAACATTTCATTCATAAAATGTTTTTGACACAGTGCAGTTCCACTTAAATAATAAGACATGCTTTTAATGAATAGCAGTCACTATTATATAGTGTTATTTGATGCTAGAAAGAAGTCTCATTATAGCAGTAAGATGCCTAATACTAAACTGAAACTGTAAGACTTAGAAGGAACGCTTGCGTTGTTTGACATACAAGTGTCCTGTTTTGTCCTGTTTTTTTTTAAAGTCGAATATTGTAAAAATGTATTATTTTCTAAGTTTATAAATCTGGTCACCTTAGCCTAGCGATGGGCCAAATGATTTTATATAAGCGTCAGTAAAGTGAAAACGCGAAATTGTTGGGAACCTGTTAGGGCNCCTAGCGATGGGCCAAATGATTTTATATAAGCGTCAGTAAAGTGAAAACGCGAAATTGTTGGGAACCTGTTAGGGCGTAACAAAGGCCTGTGTCCCGCGATTAATTTTCCAGTAACAAACTCGGGCGGAGGCTTCCACGAGGCNTGTTAGGGCGTAACAAAGGCCTGTGTCCCGCGATTAATTTTCCAGTAACAAACTCGGGCGGAGGCTTCCACGAGGCCTGCTACCCGAGCCTGCATGCCAGCAGTTATGGTGTTTTGTTTGCAATAACCTGTCGAACGAAACTTGCTGCCGCGCACGTACAAAGGGGAGTGAACAATTTTTTTTTTTTAATGATTTTACTTCTGGAACTGTGATTTCGAGAACGGACTTCACTCACGACTTTAGCATTTATTGATTTTATTTTATTTTGTAATGTGTTTATTGACACGATTTGTACACTTTACAGCAAGAACAACAAGGCACTGAAAAGTAAAGGTAGCGTGCATGCCAGCACGAAACTAACGCAATACTACACGACGGATGTGAGGAAATAACGGGGGGAAACGGTGAGAATAATAAGGGAAAGGAATGAAACTAAGGGAAACTAACCAAACCCCCCCAAAAAAAACTTTAGCATTGTCAGTACGTGCACAGAGCCTAATTGTTTTGTTGTGATAACTGAAACTTTTGTGTCAAATATATTTTTCACGCAATATACATTTTTCACGCAATGCTGTTATGACATCGCTAAATATTTTTGCGGTTTTCATTTTTATTTATTTTATTTTTTTCGTTAAACGGTTTCATCGCCGTTTCTCAAAACAAATAAACAGAATTACAAATATCGCGCAACGCCACGCTCCACCGTCCTATCTCCGATTGGCTGCAATTTCGACCTTGTAGGAAACCATGCACTGAAAGCTGCACATGACCAGTTACGAAAACGTCCACGAGAACGGTCAGCAATCAGCCGAATCTCCCATAGAACCGTCCATACAAGCGGCCATGGACTCTTCCAAGGAAACTTACATCGTGGTTCGAGGGCTTAATCCCCGTCATCTCGTGCTTCAGAGTGTATGAAGCGGAAAAAGGCCAACATTACTTGCCATCAATTTAAACATTACACTCGCAATACGACGTCAAGACTTGTACTAACTATTTTCCTTTAATTCGTTGCCAACTTAACTGGGAGCATGCATGTGTGTATGGTAGCATGCATGCAGTTAAAGTGCGTTTTTTTTATTTTCTAAAGATTGATTTGAAGAGTTCTTAATTTACCGTGACACGTCAGTCCACGATCTGCTTCCCTGGTATAGTCTGTCTCGTGGGCAAGTGCAATTTTCTGNATTTTCTAAAGATTGATTTGAAGAGTCCTTAATTTACCGTGACACGTCAGTCCACGATCTGCTTCCCTGGTATAGTGTGTCTCGTGGGCAAGTGCAATTTTCTGATAGTTCGGAAAGTCGTATTGTTAGGGCCAGTGACTTTTCGCGTAAAAATCGGAGCACACAGTAGACTTCAATACCATATACACACCTCAGCTGTTGTTATACCTCCACTGGCTGCTGGTGCCGTGTCCGTCTTTGACCAAGCCACTCAGGACTAAGTAGCTCCGACACTGAACCTTCGTGATTCGTGCGCAAGCGGTTAACACGGGCCAGAACCTTTTTTAGCCAATCAAAGAAGCTGGACGACCCTACAGTGCTTTGGACTGACTGTATCTTGTCTCGAAATCTTTTCGCAAAATATCACTGCTCCTACGTATTGTGTACAGTTATTTCCCGGGTCAAATATTTTCTGTCGACGCATTGGGAAGGTTGACAGTCAGCGGAGTGAGTTTACGTAAACACCATCAGTGGCGCGGGGAGACACCGCTGTAGTCTAGGCAACAGCTGTAAACAGGACTGTCTTCTGTCGATAAACTGCACTCGTTCGTGAAACAGACTATAGCTGCGAGTTGGATGCCTGCCTTGCTAGAATCCGCATAGTCAAGCTTGAAAAAAAAAGTTGTCTGTGAACTTAAAATGTGTGACAGAAAAAAATAACTATTACCTGCAAAGGCAGCGTTACAATTGAAATAACTATTATTGTAACCATATCGACACCCATAATCACCCCATAAAAAATATCGTGTTCTACAACTGACAAAATGGATGTTCTAGTTTGTCCGCCAATAGCATCTCATTCACAAATGGAAACGTTTCACGAACAGTTATTTGTTGCGTGCATGATTTTCATCTCTATTTTTTATGCGTGGACATCTTTGGTTAAACAGTTGTAATTATTGGAGTTGTTGCAATTCTCGTTTTAACGAACCACGTGCTAAAGAGACAGATTAACACGCAAAGGGGAATAAAATGAGGGACATAAAATGTGTGTTTTATTTCTGTGGGTCGGAAACGTACTGTTGTGAAAATGAATTTGCCATGTGTATTAATAAGAGTGGATTCTGGTTGGCTACGTATATCTTCTTAGCACAAGAAATATAAAGTCCGCAAATTTACTACGCAGCTGTGCGCTGGCAATGTTAACGGGTATTGTTATGCGTGGTTGTACGAGTATAAAGCACCCTTGCACAGGTGGTATTCCACTGTTACAGTTATTGGTATCTTAATGGTTATTTCGATTGCAGTACGACCATAAACGTTGCTGCTGTTTGACGGCTACAGTTTTTCATCTGGAGCGTCATTTTAACATTGAGAGCAAATTATATTTTTGTGCTGTTGCAATGCTTAATCCACTANGGTATTGTTATGCGTGGTTGTACGAGTATAAAGCACCCTTGCACAGGTGGTATTCCACTGTTACAGTTATTGGTAGGTTTATGGTTATTTCGATTGCAGTACGACCATAAATGTTGCTGTTGTTTGACGGCTATAGTTTTTCATCTGGAGCGTCATTTTAACATTGAGAGCAAATTATATTTTTGTGCTGTTGCAATGCTTAATCCACTAGCATAGGATAGATTAAGTACGCAGATACGAAATTGCATGACGGTTCCTTCGATGAGAGGGTACTCATTCTCTGATTGGCTGCACGAGAGTTTGTGCAGAGAGGGAGAGGAGGGGGGTTATATTTGGTTGGCTGCTGCATGCTGAGCGAAGGTTTACTGTAAAAACATTTCCTAGTAAACTTCTTAAACTGTAATGGAGGTTTTTAACCTATATATTGTACGGAGATACGTACTACCCAGGCTGCAAATCTATGAATGTTTAGCAACGATACAATGCATAATTGGCAACTTCCTTAAGTATTCGACTGTTTCCTGAGAAAATGGAGGAACGCAACCATGGATGTATGGGGGGAAAAACTTTACCACTCGCTCTTTCTCACCATACATGTACACTGGCGTGGGATACTTGCGAGAAGTATCTTAAGGGTGTTCATTCCCTGTCGGCTGGGCAGCGGAATACAGGATACAAGGCGCTGATTGGCGAACGGCGTTTCACCAGGTTTCCGGCCAGTAACGCCATTTTGCTGGCGTGTGCGGCTGCTGCCTCGTCTCTATACTTTGAAGTACCTGTATCACAGCTACTGTCCTCAGAGGTTCGCGCTGTAATGCGGGCAAGCCCAGCACGGTTGAGCGCAACCACAGGGTGATTCGGAATCCCTGGGCAACGAGTTGCTATCAAGTGGTTCGGAGGCCAGAACTAGAAAGTACAAACGCGTTGTATCTTCCTGCTTATCACCACAGTACATAGGTGAAGCAGTCGCTTATCACATCGAGGCCTGCACTTATTTATTGGCATCCGCGGCAAGTAATTAGGGTGAGTGAAGAGTGGAGATATTTGGGCGGCTCTTAACGGTGAGGTCTTGACAGCCGATGAGGGTGATTGAGGTGGGAATGGAGCGGCGCCGGAATGAAAGCGCGGGGGGAAACGTGAGGTCCCCCACGAAACCCGCCAATCAGCGGCATCGTCCGGCACCGGTTCCTCGAGCGAAAATCCGGGAGTGACACGGTCGGGCGTCGAACCCGGTTCGCCTTGGTGGGAGGCGAGCAGGCTAACCGCTTAGCCACCGCGGGGCTCTGACAAGTTAGAAGTCAGTCACATACGTCTACGACTGCGAGAAAACCAGTTGTGTTGGTCTCTGTGTTCTCACAAACCTCCTATTCTTCCTTCCACGTGACATATGACAAGCTGCAAACTGATCTTGGTAAACTGAGCACTTTTGAAAGCCCTGCCGAATATCTGCTTCTCTGTCAATTCTTCACTGATTTTCAAATTATAACCGTATTCAAGATTATTGCAAACATGAAATATATTGCTGACAATTTTTGTCTTTCTTTAAAAATGTGGTACGCATTTCGAGAGACAGTTGAAACGTTAATTCCAGTGCAAAAAAAAGTGTAATTAAACGGTTCTTGGACGAAAATAATGCTGTAATGACACCTATTTGCAATGTAAATATATTAAGTATGTCCTGCTGTACGTGGGTATTGAAAGTCATAATTATAATAGTAATTTTACTTCTTCGATGAAACCAGAGTAACAGTTGTTAATTCCTCCCCCCCCCCCCCCNGAATTTGTATATTATTAATTTTTTGAGGTACTTTGAGAAATTTACGCAAGGTGTCTTTAGACAAAGCTGGAAATAGATTGGTAACATACCTAGGATGATATAACTAGTAATTTCAAAAGCGGACTCAAATTACGTCAAATATCTGCAGAAATTCTTTTTGACAGACGACTGTAATATAAAATACGCACAAAATTTAATTATTTGTAGAGCTAATTTTAAAGTCTTAAATAGCACGATTATTATACTCGAAAAGTCACACTGCCGTTATTACGGTATATGATGAGAGAGCAAGAGCAAGATCTAAGTAAATAAGGAGTAAAGGTAATTTTTTGCTCGTGAGTTTTAAGTCTTTAGTAGCTATAAAATCCTTCCAGAATTTCAAAACAAAATAAAGGCTAACTTGAATTACGTTTACGGTGCTGCAAGAGGTTATTTAAAAGTACTGTGACATTAATTATACTAATATTGTCAAGGAACTAGAGGCGTTACTTTTAAATTCAATCGAATTTGCATGTTTGGAAGACGTAATTAGTGCTTGACCTTCGCTCATATTCATACAAATTTTAATTCAAATAAATTTGATAAACAGTGTTTTTCTTGTAACTATGTATTATGCGGTGTGAACTTGGAACAGGTAACATTTTAACCGAAGAATAATTTTCAGGCAGTATCAAATACCCTGCTTTAGGCGTGTTTGATGTATTCCCAATTCATATAAATTTGCTGAAAGAGTGATTTTAAGCCATTTTATTATCAAAAACCAACCGGAGTGACGAGAAAATCTGATGCTCAACAACCCTAATAAAATAATAATTCACGTTTCATTAATTTACACTAGAGTTCTCACACATTTTTTGACTTTGACTATGAGAAATGAAATATTACTGGTAAAGACGAAAAATGAATGAAAAAACAGGTTGTAATTAAAATTATAATTAGTAGGCGGTCCTTGTCTTACGTCACCAGGGTATAAAATTTCAGTTTTTATATGAATCTAAGTGTCTTTCAAATGAGACCCTGTCGCGCCACGTCAACAAGTTTACGACGCATTCAATTTGTATATAAATCAATCATTGCAAAAGACAATAGAAAAATAAAAAGTGTATGAAAATATGTACTAGTATGTTAATTATATGCTTGTAATTCAATACAGTTCTGCGTCTTTACCATGAGGTATGTTGAGAAAACTCGTGACTGTCCCTTACTGGTATTCCAAAAACCTGGTAACCCTGTGTACACGTCATGCATCACAAGGAGTACCAGTAGAAAAGGATTCCGAGAGTTCTGTCAGCTTTGAGACACAAACAAAGTAATCAGCAATGCCAACCGTGCAAATTGCCAGGCATGTCATATTACTCCCTCTGTAAGTCTGTCGTTTTTAACGAGTCCATAGGCGATGGATAGATATTTACAACGTTGGGCTTTGTTCTAGAGCCCCGGAAAAGAAACAATTTGAAAAAAAAAAAAACATCTCATTGACCTGCTTCGAAATTCGATGATGATCTCTCAAAAAATTTTAGAGATTGAGGCAGTAGAATTTGGTCGTTATTGGTTAAACAACCACATCAGCTGTCTCGCAACCTCCCCTCTCCCCCCCGCCAAGAACCTCTAATCGCCGCTTTACGTCCCTGGTCTATGCTGATTGAACAATTTTTTTTCTCCACCACTGTTCTCTCGAACAACGTATTCCTAAGTGCACACAAACTTTTTCTCCAAAAAAACAAAAACTAGTATGTAACTCCGGTTTTTTGTGAACTACTAGCTGAGATAAATAAGAAGAAAAAATGGCACTTTGTTGTACATATCTCTCCAGTTATCTGATACGAAGACTGATAAAAACTGCCCACTGTGCCCAATTGTGGAGGGGGAGAATGACCGTGGATGGGCTTCCCTTGAAATGAGGAAGGTATCCGTTCGCTTGAGGAGTCGTGACAATACCATGTCACAGTTATCCCAGAGTGGTAACCCGCCATGGTTCATTNACCATGGTTCATTAAAAAGAACATGAAAAGCACGATACTTAGCTGAGACATGTCCAGGTGACTCACTGGTTCCATGTGTCATCCCTGGACATAAGACAAGATGCGGGGTCTCATGCCATGCGGTTCCCCTATGCGATCCAGTTTTATCGTGACCCGGAAAAGGGGTATCTGCCTTGAGGTGGGACCGACAACCTAGTACCACGGCTTGACCACTTGGCGGGACGTTGGACCACTGAGAGCTCATGCAACTTGGCGGCCCAAAACAAGAATGTAAATTTCAATAAATTCCCATGTATGGCAAAAGTTAGAACTGGTGACAGTTGGAATGCGACGAGCTGGCTGTTCAAGTGACCGATTTGTAACATGTCTTGTGAGGCAGTGGATGTTGGGAAGCTACAGGAGAATCGGCGCAAATGCCCGGTGAAACTTTAAAGGCTGCGTCTGTATTTATGGGCGGAGAGCTGACCTGTAACATGTGCTAGACTTATACCCGGTTGGATTGTTCCTGACCGTTAGGAGTATTACTCACCCATGCCTGTCATTTTATTGACCAGGTATGCGAAAAGGGCAACCCTCTCCCATCCGGGAGTTTGAAATGTGCTGATTGTATTGGTCCAGACTGTTGGTCACTAAGCGATCGCTCAATCAGTCCTGACAAACCCACAAGTGTCACGGAAATTTAGTAGTACTGTGAGAGGATCGGTTTGGCCCCAATGGAGTTTCTCTTTGGTGACCGATCCGTTAAGGTTTTAATTGTGGTGACATTGGCTATACTCTGCACGCTAGAGGAGATCATAAGGGAAAGTTCCCTCCCAATGAGTAGTCGATGCGTGTAACCGTGACAGCACTCTGGTGTTGTCCTGGAAGAGATGGTAGGGGCTTGGATAGAGCCACGGCTGGACCACTGGCGTGACAGATTGAGAGGGTCTCGGCACTTGTAGAAAGGTGCTACCATGCGCATCGGTGAGCCAGNCACTGGCGTGACAGATTGAGAGGGTCTCGGCACTTGTAGAAAGGTGCTACCATGCGCATCGGTGAGCCAGATTGACTTTTTTTGTCTGATCAGCACAGGTTAGAGCTGGAAGTGCCAGCGGTGATGGTGCGTGATCTCTGTCCCCCACCAATTGGGTGGTCGATGAGTCGGATACCTGTGTGACTTGAGAGTGCCATGTTAAAATAACGAAACACGGTACAGTAGGCTGTACCGTGTTTGCAGCAAGGGACCAATAATATTAACTGACTTTCTCTCAAATAGTATCCATCACTATGGTTCTGGTTTTAACCTCTTCTTTTAAATCTAGACCGTTCCTTATTACACAAACATCACGCATCCACCACCTTTTCTCAGCATCACATTTGTAATGAAGGTGATGTAATTTGGTGTGGATTTTGTACAGAGTTTTGTAAATCCCAAAGTGACTTCAAACTGTCGCAATTTTTAGTTATTTAATGTGCATGCTTGTGAAACTCTCCTTGTAGGAGAACCAGTTGGAAGACATATTCATATTCCATTATAATTTTCCCGCATGTAGTAGAGTACATCATTCTTCAGTATAATAAAGTACCGTCGTTGCTAATGTGTCTATAACTTAGTCTTTCTAGGTCCTTCGGTGTCGGTCGACTGTCTGCTCCCTTCCACGCCAAAATTTGATTCTGAGCAAAGTAGTTCAACTTATTTTCTCCCATACTGAGATAATCCAGTACCTTGAATCAATGTTGTATCATAGGCTGCCACGAAGCTGACAATATAACGGATTGAACGATCGTCCAAAGTACAATTTTCATAAATATATACGTACGTTTGAGGAAGGGCAATGAATCGAAATTTTTTGTATCGCAGTAAAGCCCTCAAAAGAACTTTCATGCATAGTTTGTGGCATTGGTGGTAAACATTTGTGAGGAAATCAGTTACTGTGGAGAATGGAAACTTCATCATCACATTTTGGTTTCTAACAACTACACTTATGGTGTCCACGCTTTTTCGCCCTCCACAATATAACAAGAATTAGCAATGCCCACATAAAGCTTGATTCACATTTACACCGATTACCCCAAACAAGCAGAGCGAACAGAACCTATGGTTGCAAAATCAGTGATGGACAACACACTAGCCTCTGTCATGTTTCTAATCTATTTTATTAATTCCATTGTGGTAAGGGCTTTTTTTGATAAATGATTTTCAAAGACTGTAATTTTGTTTAATACTTCCAAAATACTCCACGCTTTAGTACTAACTGTCGATTCATTTCCAAACTTCATTGATGTAATACGAGCGTGGAAAAATTAACGTTTTGTTTTAAGTATTTCATTATAAATACATAAATTAAACTATTTTATACTATTACATCAATACACGTTGATTACCCAACAAATTTGTGGTATCTGAGAAATATGTGTAAATTCTGCTCTTTCTGTTAGCTGACATTTCTGCGTGAGCTCAACTTTTCGGTGTGGTGCATACAGAAAACGAGGACGGTTTCTGATTGGCTGTTATATCGTCCCGTTCTGTTCGGCGTGATCGACGTACATGTAAGCCAGTCATAACTCCGTCCTTCTGTAAGAGCAATGGCACTGTCTCATATTCCCGTTAAGTTATATTGCATATAATTGTGTGCTAGTCGGAAATGGACACAACTGTCACAGATAAAGTGGTTCGTTGAGACAAGTTCTATACAAAGTAATCAACAGCTGGTCTAGCCTAACATAATGGTGCTGACAGAATACCATCTACTTATCCACGATCTACGGTCTACCAATACGAACAATGATCACTGCTTGTATCAGTAGAGGGGCCGCGGTGGTGTAGTGGTCAGTCTACTCACCTTTCACATGGGCGAACCGGTTTCGATTTCCGGCGGGGTCGCTTCCGGATTTCCGCATGTGGGAATCGTGCCGGACGATGCCGCTGGTCGGCGGGTTTCCTCAGGGAACTCCCATTTCTCTCGCCCTTGCATTCCGGCGCTGCTCCATACTCACCTCACTTTACCCTCATCGGCTCTCAAGACCTCCATGTTAAGAGCCACCCAAATCTCTCCACTCCTCTTGTATCAGTAGATGGCATGGTGAGTGGTTATTATTTAATGAATACTACTTCCTGTGTTTTATTATATTTTATGACCAACTAGGCGTTTGCCAGTACTGGCATGGCAGTGCACATCCATGCCCTAAGAATTTCCTGGAGTGTTTCAACTTTTCAAGACCAGACTTTGCAGCATTATCATGCCTACATATGTAGGCATGATAGGCATATTAATGGGTGAGTTTACATATTAGACGCTCTGGGGCGATACTCGTCTGACAGGTGTATCTCAACTTTTGCCCTCAAAACGCAGAAATCTGGCCGTTTGTTGTTCCTTAAAACGTGCAGAGCTGTTGGCACGTGTGCTTTTTTGCACATAGAACCTAGATTTCCAACATGCTGTCACAGAAATTGTATCACACAAATTACAAAGGTATTCTACACGATTAATACAATGTAAAATAATTTCCTGTAAACTTCCTAAACTGTAAGGGAAGATTTTAATCTATACAGTGTATGGAAATAGTACTACGTACCAAGTTGAAAACATAAGAATGTTTAGCATCGCTACTATACAATATTAGGAACTTCCCTACGCATTTGACTCTTTCCTGAGCAACTATAAGAACGTTACGATGAAAGTTTGGGAAAATATTTTACCATTCGCACTTCGTCACTTTACGTATACACTGATATGGTAAAATTACAAATAATTTCTTAGAGTGTATGACATTCACGAAAACTATATAGAGCATAATATTATTTTAACACATCTCTTATTAGCACATAATATACAGCTAACAGAAAATCGAGCAGAAATTCATGCAAGATTGCACGTTTAAAATATCATACAACAGCTGATCCTTCAACAAACTACAACCTAAGTTAAATTAATTTTAAAAACATAGATAAATAATTTCAATATGCAATGGCCATTTTTGCATAAAAACAATTTAAAATGCACTCAGTAAAATCTAAAATTTACTGTGCAATCCTCAAAATCGCTATCACCACCAAATAGAGACACAGACGGTGACTTCAAATTGTTCCCATGAGAAGCTGAAGGCCCAGAGAATGCCAGAAAATGTAAGCCTGAAGGCCCAGGATACGGAAATCTTAGAAAGTTGGACACTAGAACCATTCCTAAAAAGCAGACGGAGATGAGTTATTGGAATCACTGGAAACCTCAATAACCTCTCATTTGTCGAATCTCTCCGACTTAATGGCGGTCTTCCTTTCACGTACCCAATATGGGCGAGTAGCTTCAACAANTACGGTCTACCAATACGAACAATGATCACTGCTTGTATCAGTAGAGGGGCCGCGGTGGTGTAGTGGTCAGTCTACTCACCTTTCACATGGGCGAACCGGTTTCGATTTCCGGCGGGGTCGCTTCCGGATTTCCGCATGTGGGAATCGTGCCGGACGATGCCGCTGGTCGGCGGGTTTCCTCGGGGAACTCCCATTTCTCTCGCCCTTGCATTCCGGCGCTGCTCCATACTCACCTCACTTTACCCTCATCGCCTCTCAAGACCTCCATGTTAAGAGCCGCCCAAATCTCTCCACTCCACTTGTATCAGTAGATGGCACGCTGAGTGGTTATTAATTAATGAATACTACTTCGTGTGTTTTATTCTGTTTTATGGCCAACTAGGTGTTTTTCAGTACTGGCATGGCAGTGCACGTCCTTACCCTAGGGATTTCCTGGAGTGTTTAAACTTTTCAAGACCAGACTTTGCAGCAATATCATGCCTACATATTATTAATGGGTGAGTTTACATATTAAACGCTCTGGGGCGATACTCGTCTGACAGGCGTATCTCAACTTTTGCCCTCAAAACGCAGAAATATGGCCATTTGTTGTTCCTTAAAACGTGCAGAACTCTTGAAACGTGTGCTGTTTTGCACACAGAACCTAATTTTCCAACGTGCTGTCACAGTAATTGTATCACACAAAGTACAATCTACACGATGACTACAATGTAAAAAAATTCCCGGCAAACTTCCTAAACTGTAATGGAAGTTTTTAATCCATACAGTGTATGTAAATAGTACTACGTACCTAGCTGAAAACATAAGAATGTTTAGCATCGCTACTATACAAGATTGGGAACTTCCCTACGCATTTGACTCTTTCCTGAGCAACTATAGAAACGTTACGATGAAAGTATGGGAAAATATTTTACCATTCGCGCTTTGTCACTTTATGCATACACTTATATGGTAAATTTACAAATAATTTCTTAGAGTGTATGACATTCACGAAAACTATATAGAGCATAATATTATTTCAACACATCTCTTATTAGCACATAATATACAGCTAACAGAAAATCGAGCAGAAATTCATGCAAGATTGCACGTTTAAAATATCATACAACAGCTGATCCTTCAACAAACTACAACCTAAGTTAAATTAATTTTAAAAACATAGATAAATAATTTAAATATGCAATGGCCATTTATGCATAAAAAAAATTTCAAATGCATTCAGTAAAATCTAAAATCAACTGTGCAATCCTCAAAATCGCTATCACCACCAAATAGAGATACAGATGGCGACGGCGAATTGTTCCCAAGAGAAGCTGAAGGCCCAGAGAACGCCAGAAAATGTAAGCCTGAAGGCCCAGAGAATGCCAGAAAATGTAAGCCTGAAGGCCCAGGATACGGAAATCTTAGAAAGCTGGACACTAGAACCATTCCTAAAAAACAGACGGAGATGAGTTATTGGAATCACTGGAAACCTCAATAACTTNTAAAAAGCAGACGGAGATGAGTTATTGGAATCACTGGAAACCTCAATAACCTCTCATTTGTCGAATCTCTCCGACTTAATGGCGGTCTTCCTTTCACGTACCCAATATGGGCGAGTAGCTTCAACAAAAGCCACTCGGTTTAAAACCATACCTTTTTTTGTGGAGCTTCA
The DNA here is from genome assembly GCA_002778355.1 of Clitarchus hookeri. NCBI lineage: Eukaryota > Metazoa > Arthropoda > Insecta > Phasmatodea > Phasmatidae > Clitarchus > Clitarchus hookeri. The sequence goes on from NQII01001320.1 coordinate 774,716, forward strand.
TTGGAAATGAGCCAGATAGATTCCTAACCTAATGACATTTTCCGCCTTTAGGGAATCTGTAACACTGTGAAAGCTACAAAATAACAATGAGATTTGTCTCGTAATTACCTCTCTCACAGAAGCCTTGTGGAACTTGTGGTGCATCCCGTGAATAGGCAATTTTCTGTGTCCCTGGCATTGCACTGCGAGGTAGGTGCTTGCTCCAAATTAACACAGGAGAATCTCCAATGATGCGGTGTTCAACGCCGAAGCATGGAAACATCTAAAACCTGTCAACAGCTTTAGGATTATATACATAAAACATACGCGCATGTGTAAGTGCGTGATAAAGATCAGTCCTATGCTTGTTCGTGGGTTTTAACCATGGGATGGCAACACTATCATATTGTAGTTTTTGAAAAAAAGATTTTGAGTAATATGGAAGAATGTATTGCGCAAAGAGTAACACGTTAACCATATTGACGCTCGTATGCATGCAAGGTTAAGAAACTATCGACAAATAAAGAATTTAAATAACTTACGATTAGTTCGAACTTAATTGCGGCTTGAACTCGAAGCACGTGTGAATTAAGATTCCTACACAAGAGGTACCGGTTCGGCACGTATAAGGCACACGAGCAAGATATATATATATATACGGACGACAGTATCGCACGGGCGCTCCTATAAGTTATTCACTGTAAAATGAGCACTTTTCAGGCCCTACTTACTTTTTCTTTCGGCCATTTTTTATCCTTCCACGATTTTTTAAAATAAATATTGCCATGTAAGTAATAAACACATTGTATATGTTTCACCGGAATCGAAAGTTAACGTCTATAGCTACAATAGAACATATTTATTGACTATTATTCTAAATGAGAGGGCTTCAAAAAGTTCTCACACTACCGTGAATGGCCTATACACGAAAGGCTTCCAGCGTGTCTGCCATTGCCCCGTACTCTGCAAATTAGGTAACTGACCTACCTCAAAGGAACACAACAATCAAAGTCTCAACAGTGGTGGATGAACGCGTTTGTTTATATCTTAATTTTTAAAAAGACGAGCACATTTATATAAATAAAATACTTTCGTCAATTTTAATTTAATCTAACTGCATTCCAAATTGTTCAAAGGAATTATGCAAATATCTCAAAGCACTTGTTTACTAATCAGTGTTCTAACCTCAAATCCAATTCACTCCGTTTTTGCTAGTATCGGCAGAAAATAAGCTCAATGTAGGGACACGGAGATTGATAATGCGGGGCCAGCGAGAACGGTCTACCTCATATTTAGTCTACGTTTATAAGACGCGACTAAAGTTCGCTGATTTAACTACAGACGTATAGTTTTACTTTTTCCCTTGCTCTTAAGGAAACTGTGCAGGCTAAGCAACTGTTTTCAAACAATTTTCAAGGTTTTCTCTCTATAAATACGCTTAATAAGTTTAAAGCAGAGCTACTGGGCCTTAGCTACTTGGTTTTCGCCTTATCTGGCCAAAATTTATTTTAAATTATAACTCTTGCATTTTTTATAATCATTAATTGTTCTCTACTCGTACGCGTGTATGTTCCTAACGTTGCACCTGCCAAAAGAGTTTCTGTACTGGTCGTTATAATTGCCAGAGTTTGCCTCTATTAGACATTTAAATGATTACTGTTGTTGTGACTGACCAGTGTTCTATTTTATAATTTAATTTACAGGGAACTATTTTTTACATGTGTATGCATACATGTGGACTAGTTGTGCATTAGCGCGTTTGTGCAGATGTATATTCTTGCTTGTATATAGTGAATATTTCTGTCTAATACCTGCCAGTTCATCAGCGTATGCTGTACTTGTTGATGCCTAATAACCGCCTCTTTACTTTGCTGAGTTTTTATTTATTATATGCTTCATTAATGTCTAGAAAGGACCAAACGTTTTTCCGTAGTAACTATTAATTTTTTTAGCAATAATAAATTTTTCTAAATTGTAAAAAGGATGTGTTAATCATGAAGAAATGGTTCACTGCCAAGTGCGCCAAATAGAGACTAATTATTGTTATAGTCTGTTTGCTGTTTCTTTACAATTTTTGAATCAAACCTTTAAAAAATAACGCGTTTAGTTGTTTACTAAATATGTTCTACATCACAAACTTGTATGCATGTATCAACATAAAAGTGCAATATTTTTAGTTCAATTGAACTTTGACTAATATTTTATCTATAAATTATGATGTCTAATTTATAATTAATATAAATAAAAACAGTGAGAAAATAGGTGTGTAAGAAATAGTTCTTATGCGTAATATTACTACCCTGACTGCGCACGAATGCAGTGCGTTGTCCCCTCTGTGTAATTTTCCAGACTCGGTTAGATTTGTTTGCGCGAGGCGGAGGAATGTCCTCGAAGTAGAACTTGAGCAGCGCTGTCCCTAGATATAGGCTATGATTTATTTATGAAACAGCCAAACGTCGTACGTACGATTTTTCTTCTAAGGTTCTATTCCAAAAACGTGAAGGTACTGTGAGTTAACTACACGAGGTCGGCGGTTATGTTAACCCCATTTGTACTCTGTACACATTAAATGCCATTCAAGATGAACTAGAGTTGTATAACATATATTTTAAATTGCAGGAATGCCATTTCTGTTGTTCTCTGCTTTCCCACAGTCCTATTGGTTCGCACCAGAGGACAAACTTACTACAATGAATGAAGTGATTATTAGCAAATAAAATATCCTTCCTAGTGTAACATGAATTGGAGTATATATATATTTATTGTTTTATTCAGTTGTTAAACATTTTTGATTATTTTTACTCGCGATAATTAGTGTTGATGTACTGCAAAGTTCTTTTAAGATGATGGCAAGTTGTAAGTAACAGCGGATGGAGTATAGGACATTCACACGAGATGCGCGTACACGCGGGGACGAAGACGACTTCACAGGAAGTGTTAAGTGCGAAGCAGCCTAACGACGCCCTGGGCGAGTACGTGCCAGCGGGGTACTCGGCGGTGGTAATTGCTGAGGTGCCACGCTAATGTGACGAGCGGGCCTAATTGGTGTCCGTTCCGAGCCGAACCCCCGAGAAGACGTAATTTACGAGCAGCACCCGGTCAGGCGCGCGAGTCGTCGGCGCTCATTATATTCAGGAGGGCCGCCGTTGCCTTCTGCCTTTCGGTGCGCAGCAGCGCGTCGTAAAACCCGGACTTTTAAAGTCCTCAGAAAAGAAATCCGGCGAGGACCTGAAGGGACCAGAACACGATGTGCCTCCGGAAGTGGGGAGGGGGGTGAGGTCAAGCACGGACATGTGTTCAGAGCTGCAGCTCTAACCCTACCAGCGTACACGCTTAGTGAGACAGCAGGGGAATGGTAAGTTCTTCCCCTTATACATTCCATATACTGGATGATTCTGAAATCATGGGACAAACATTAAGGGGTAGTAGAGCTCACTAAAACAAACAATTATTGTATAGGAATATACGGGCGGGAGTGACGCGTTGTTTTATATGCCTACGTTGCTGTTAACAGCGCTACTCTCTGTCTCTTTAAAATTAACTTTTTCATCTGTAGCTGTGATGCTGTTCAACGTCACACTGCTGTTCCATACATGACAACTGCTGTGAAGACACTTCTACCTAGTGTCATCATAGTTTTGAAGCCAAGTCTCCAAGATACAGTAGACACGGATTTAATCTTGCTGTAGATAGATACAGGTTTATCCAGTGCTTATCTGATGTGGTCATAGAATCTTAATTTACTACCCACAATCACACCAATACTTCACTGTATTCCACCCACCCCTTATACTTTGTTTATCATTTCTCCAATTTTGTCTTCTAGTTCTCTTCTACTCCGTGCCGGTATGATGACTAAGGCATCATCTGCATAAGCGAAAATCTCACATTCCGATGGTATGGTCATCTGCAGTAAACTGTCGATAAGTACGTTCCATAGGAGGGGACCCAGGGCTGAACCTTGTGGGCATTCCTTCGTCTAAGTTTGCCGAACTTCTATCGATTTGTCTTGAAATATACTTATTCTGTCTTCAAAGTAGTTCACTATTTGACCATAGATGTATCTTGGGAAATTCTTTATTTTTTTAGCTGCCATAATATTTCTGGCCACCATGCCTATGTCTAGGAAAATTCGAAGGACATTCGTCTGTGGTGATAGTTTTACCTTCTTCTCCAATTCGAGGTCTGCTCGCTCTGTACCACTTCATTTCCTGAAGATATACCGTCGCTGTTGTACTCCATTTGTAGCGTCCATGAAGTTTATTAGACTTTTATTGACCAGTGTGTCCATCATTTTGATCACGGGTAATAATGTTAATGGTCGATACGATTTGGGACTTGTAGGATCTCTTTCTTCGCCTTTGTACAGTACTCTCAGAATGCCTTTTTTCTCTCCTTATTCTTGCGAAATATCCTCAGACAGAAGTACACAGAGACGAAATGGCGTGGGCGGTTTCTTTGATGTGGGACTACAAGGTCTCTGATTGGCTGCGCAAGGCTCTGGTGACAGGCCTTCCATCTGAGTGACTACTGCGTGTTGCGAAAAGTCCCCTGTCGGCCGGGCTGTCGGCTGGCGAGTAGGTTACCAAGCGCTGATTGGCGAACGGCGTTCCGACATTTTGCTGTCCAGTGACGCCATTTTGATGGCGGCCTGAGTTCGCTCTGTGATGCCGTCCTTTCTTCCTTGCAGGCCTGTTATTGGCGTAGAATCCTCCAGGGCGTGGCTAACAAACGGAGATACAATTGCAGACGCGACTGCGAAGTATACGTGTTTGAAATCTAGTTTTTCCTNAGGGCGTGGCTAACAAACGGAGATACAATTGCAGACGCGACTGCGAAGTATACGTGTTTGAAATCTAGTTTTTCCTGAAATGAATTTCTCGAAATATTCCTGTCCCTAGATATAGGCTATGATTTATTTATGAAACAGCCAAACGTCGTACATACGATTATTCTCCTAAGGTTCTATTTCAAAAACGTGAAGGTACCGTGAGTTAACTACACGAGGTTGGCGGTTATATTAACTCTTTGTACTCTGTACATATTAAATGGCATTCAAGATGAAATAGAGTTGTATAACATATATTTTAAATTGCAGGAACGCCATTTCTGTTGTTCTCTGCTTTCCCACAGTCCTATTGGNTAGAGTTGTATAACATATATTTTAAATTGCAGGAACGCCATTTCTGTTGTTCTCTGCTTTCCCACAGTCCTATTGGTTCGCACCAGAGGACACACTTACTACACTGAATGAAGTGATTATTACTTAATAAAATATCCCTCCACGTGTAACATGAATTACAATTTATATTTATTGTTCTATTCAGTTGTTAAAGATGTTTGATTACTTTTACTCACGGTAATTAGTGTTGATGTACTGCAAAGTTATTTTAAGATGTTGGCAAGATTTCACGAGACATTGGGAAGTGTTGATTCGTGGGTGTGGCGGAAGGATACACGGTGGGCTTTCAGAAGAGTTCAGCAGGCCGTGCGTCGACTCACAGCTGTAGAGGAGTACGCGAGCGAGGCGACGATCGCCGGCGAGCAACTCTCAGTGTCTGACGAGCCGGCACCACGGAGTAGGCCTACGTAATGAGATGAAAAAAACACCTCATGCCGCGAACTCCGACAAAATGGCGCACCACAGGCCAGCAAGATGCCGGAACGCCGTTCGCCAACCATTCACTCGCCGACCGGCAGTCCAGAAGATAGGGAATCTTTCGTAGCGTGCAGTCGGTGAGTTATGCACAAGGGTCCGTTCCCACAGCCTCGCGCAGCCAGCCAGAGAACGGGTAGCCCACGTGTCAAAGGAACAGCTACGGCATTTCGTCTCTGTGAACCTAGCTACTCTGTGCGCGCACGGTGACCAGCGCCTGCGAAGGACGGCCGGCGCAGTAACCGTAGAAGTGGGAAGAGGTGATTTTCTCACGGCGAGCGGCACGCACGAGTAAGCTGCCTTACACGGGCATTGAACCGGTAACCCGAGGCTCCGGTCCTTTGCTGGGGGGAGAGGGGAGCCACCTGACCCCCATTGCGCCACTGCTAGCTTGCTGACGAGCACCGCCCCCCCTCCCTTCTCCCCAACACCCGCTGGTCAACAATGACGGTGTCGGGTTACATCTCGCGGGGCGGTGNGGGAGGGTGGGCAGTGAGGTGGCGTCCCTCCCACCCACGGGCACCTAGCTAGAGGGGTGCCTCGAGAGGCTTCGCTGGCCACCAAGAAGACTATCGTCGCCCCGCGACAGTTGCTCGAAAACTCAACACCCCCTCCTCCTCCTCCTCCTCCCTCAAAGACTCTTGCGTGACGTCTTTATCTCCTCCGGAGGAGGACTCTTCTGCTTCTTGAGTCCGCTACTTCCATTTTTTTTTAACTGGCGAGCCCCCAAATCCCGATACGCCAGCGTGAGCCCCGTCACAGTTCTGTGAGCCCTCCGGCTTGCATGTTTAGCAGCTAAGACGGCTGGAGAATGGGACGCGTCTCAGGGCAAGCCCTACGCACCCCAGGTCGGGTTTATTACTTTTAAAAGGGACGCGTGCATCGCGGCTGGGCAGGGCTGCCTGGGCCCATGGCCGCAATTGTAGCCACGAACACACCCTGAAAGAGCAAGGGTCTAGAGCCAGTAAACCAGCGCAAAGTGGAGAGGGCACGGGAAAAATCTGTGCGACAGTCGCGCAGGAGAAAATATAATTCCTTTACTAGATTAAGGGCGGGATAAAGTAGGATGTTTGTTAGTTCGCGAAACCGCTACTTCTTAAAGCTACCGCCTCGATGCCTCGTCGAATTTATCTTCGGGTGACGTCTCATCAAGTAGCCCTCCTCTTCTTTCCCTTTTTAACCTTACGAAAATCATGACGTCATAGCGTGTGTCGGCGATGTCACCTTTTCGCCAGGTGCAACTACAATGCAGCCTATCAAATGAACAGCATAGATCAGCACGTTATGGCAGGAAGGGCTTAAGGAGGTTTTTTAGCGCGTTTGGACCTTGTTACAGTCCTTATCCACCAATAAAATAACGTCACCGTTGAAAGTCCCGCAGGTTCACGCAGCGTAACGAGAACACTATACGCCAGATCAGAGCCTTGCGCTTAGCGGCGACGTCGCACTCGACGCGCTTAACAATGTGGCCCTTATCGCACCCGCTCTTCTCTGCCTCAGACGCGGAAAAGGTCTCGTGGGCAGCGAGGTCATTAGAGACGACGGGGTAAGTCGCTTAGAGAAGCAGGAACGGGATGTGGGCCTGTAGTAATGAACCACGGAAAACAGAAATTAAAAATGGCCGGACCAGAATCGAACCCACGTCCTCCCGAATCTGAGTCCACTATANAACACTGCACGCCAGTTCAGAGCCTTGACGCTTGGCGGCGACGTCGCACTCGACGCGCTTAACAGTGTGGCCCTTATCGCACCCGCACTTCTCTGCCTCAGACGCGGAAAAGGTCTCGTGGGCAGAGAGGTCATTAGAGACGACGGGGTAAGTCGCTTAGAGAAGCAGGAACGGGATGTGGGCCTGTAGTAACGAACCACGGAAAACAGAAATTAAAAATGGCCGGACCAGAATCGAACCCACGTCCTCCCGAATCTGAGTCCACTATATTGCCACTGCGCTACCTCGCTTTGTGTCGAGACATTATGTCACCCAATTATTTTGTCATGGTAATTCCATTCCCTGTCGTGCTATAAATAGTCCTGGAATTATACAAACGCATGCCAACGAAATGCTTAGCATGCAGTGTACTGCAAATCGTGTAAAAACAAACCTAATCCTTAAAAAAAAAAAATCAACTAACCAAAGAAACTAACAGTTATTAAACTTCTCTATGGTAGTTAATATTTACACCTAGGGGCAGTGATATTTCGCGAAAAGATTTCCAGACGAGATACAGTCCAAATCACTATAGGGTCGTCCAACTTCTTTGATTGGCTAAAAAATGTTCTGGTCCATGTTAACCGTTTGCGCACGAATCACGAATGTTCAGTGTCGGAGTTACTTAGTCCTGAGTGGCTTGGTCAAAGACGGACACGGCACCAGCAGCCAATGGAGGTATAACAACAGCTGCGGTGTGTATATAGTATTGAAGTCTACTGTGTGCTCCGATTTTTACGCGAAAAGTCACTGGCCCTATTTATACCTGTTCATACATTTTTCGTTAACGTGACCAAACAGAACTGCGGCACAAATGGTAATTTGTTCTCACACTACATTGTGTCTATAACTAGTTTGTATTAAACCTAACCTAATAAGTACTTAAAGGCGTTGGGCGGCCGTGCCATTTCCACAACGTCAATTGACAGCCTGCATAAAGAAGTTGCCAGGAAATTCTTTGTCTCTGTTATTATTCATTTTATAATAGCCAATAACAAAAACACTTGCCTTCGACACACAACATTAATTTATAATTTGAATTTAAATATACGAAGTCATTTACTGCAATTGTACTATAAGTGTCATAAAACACAACATAAATGAACATAAATTATTAGGGACATGTGTATTTCGCGAAAATATTTATGGCTATGCTATACTTCAATATCCTACGTCCACAGCCACAACTTCCTTTGGTTATTGGCCGCGTGTCTACGTGAGAATACATGTTCTTATTTGACTGGGCCAATCGAAATAAAGTACTCCGATATTGAACGTCCATGATTCGCGGACAGACACTTGAGGCACGGGACGTTTAAAATCATCCAACCACGAAAGTGCATATGAACAAAAGCGTTTTGGGATATTTTCGCGAAAAACACCGGTCCCTATAAATTATCATTGTGATTAAAACAAAATAATTGTATCTTGGCGTCTAATAGCCGAATGGCTTACACGTAGTAGTAGATAAGCACACAGAGAAGAAATGGCGTGACGGCTCCTTTGATGTACGTGTTCCTCTTCTCTGATTGGCTGCACGAGCCTCTGGAAATGAACCTTGTGTCTGATTGGGTACTGCGTGCTGCGAAAGTTTCCCATTTGCTGCGCTGCCGGCTGGTGGAGTACGTTGCCAGGCGCTGATTGGCTAACGGCGTTCCAACATTTTCCTGGCTAGTGACGCCATTTTCCTGGCTTGTCCGACTGCGGACGTAATACTTAAATAATTTAATTTTTTTTTCTTAGAACACTGGCTGAACCGTCTTGTTGAGTTATTTATTAGCATGCAGTTGTAGACCTACTCTCAAAGGCGAAGGGGGTCGGTCAACTCTCAAACTATCTGTAACCGTACCCACGTTGATTTTTGTCTTATCTCTAGCGCTCTCTTTTAAAGAAGCTGCTGTGTTTCAAGATGTANTATTTATTAGCATGCAGTTGTAGACCTACTCTCAAAGGCGAAGGGGGTCGGTCAACTCTCAAACTATCTGTAACCGTACCCACGTTGATTTTTGCCTTATCTCTAGCGCTCTCTTTTAAAGAAGCTGCTGTGTTTCAAGATGTAAAAAAAAAATGGGTAAGAACAAGACTAGAACTACAGTCTTACACCCTCAAGTCTGATGGCATGGACAAGAGGCTTANAAAAAAAAATGGGTAAGAACAAGACTAGAACTACAGTCTTACACCCTCAAGTCTGATGGCATGGACAAGAGGCTTAACTTCGCTCTTGATCAGTGCCTGTCGATCTTCGCGGCAGACAACCAGAAGGAATGGGGCTCAAAGGCACAATTATTTCTCTTTGTTTACCGCCTGGTAGGGCGACACCAGCAAGGATGCTGTTTGGGAGAAAGCTACGTCTTCCTAGTGATCTGCTGTTTGGACGGCCGATAGTAGAGGAAGCTGTCACCCCGGAGTATGCCAGCGAATTATGCCACAGACTAGTCGGCTTTCATCATTTTGCTCAACAGCACCTCAGAATAAATCGTGACAGGGTGAAGAGGCAGTATGATCGGAGAATGTCAGGCGAGGACTTTTAATAATGTGGGCTGGTGTGGCTGTACAGCCCACAAAGGCACAAAGGACACTGCCCGAAGGTACAGCATCATTGGGAAGGCACCTGAAGAAGATCAATGATGTGGTCTTTACAATTTTTGTCATCGATGCTCTCGGGCGAAGCCTCAGGTTGTGCACATCGACCCACTGTCAACCTATGAAGGTCCGGGTGTTTAAAACTCAGTTCGGGACAAACATACTTGAGGAGGGGGAAGTGTTACCTGCAGTCGCTTAGCTCCCGTACCCCTTTTCCCCTCTCCCTCGGGCGTGTATGGTGTGGTCCTCCACAGTACGGTGCCCGGAGGAGGGTGAGCTGAGCCACCACTTGGGCAGCGACAACGCTGACGGGAGTGAGATGTTACTCCCGTCTCTGGAGGAATGAATGACTAGAGATCTAATGCGCCAGCTGCCTGGTCTTCACCTCCCTAGGCGCTACTCCAAGTGCGAATAACCATCTGGGGCCAGGTCATCTCAGTTATATAAGTCGNTGGTCTTCACCTCCCTAGGCGCTACTCCAAGTGCGAATAACCATCTGGGGCCAGGTCATCTCAGTTATATAAGTCACGGCGTGCCTGTGTGTCGCCAGGCTTGAGTGGTCACTGGTGCCTGGCGTGTGGTGCAATCACTGGGACTGTGGACGACGAGGCAGTCACCAACGAGTGGAGTGTGCGACCATCCGGATGGCAGAGACTGAGACCAACCAACTGCAACGCGTAAGTGGCGGACATCTGTAATGTTGTAATTCATGACATTGGCCTTTTTTATCACAAATGTATAACTAATAAGTAGAGACCTGAAGAATTCGCAGATTCATTTTAGGACAAGCGAGAATTCAAAACACATGCGTTTATATAACTTAATCCATTGGCCCACGCAGTATTTGACACTTCCTGGAGAATGCTGGTCCAATCGTCGCCTTCCACTGTGACAGCAAGCAACCAATGTGCAGTTGATGTCGGTATATTTGTACATAAGACTGTATAGTTTAGTCTGCGGGTCATTGAACTCGCGATTTTTTCCGGTCTCTACTAATAAGGGAAGATTAAATAACTGAAGCAAGACAAAGGCAGTGATAAAGGACCCCGGAAGGACGCACACTCCACTCGTTGGTCACTGCGTCATCGTCACAGACACGTTTTGTGTCTGTGACGAGAAAATGCACATTTATTTCAGTTCACTNTCCGGAAGGACGCATACTCCACTCGTTGGTCACTGCGTCGTCGTCCACCGTCTTTACAGACACGTTTTGTGTCTGTGACGAGAAAATGCACATTTATTTCAGTTCACTTAATAAAACTAAGCTTCCAGTCATTTTCCACTTTGCTCTTCGTCACTCGTCGAAATAATGCATGCAAAAAGTTTTACTCATGCAGAACTCTGCAGTTTTGGGACACCGCCAAGAACAGGTAGAACACATACTTAAGAGTGTTTGAGTGCAGACAAAGAGTAATGTTATCTCGAAAAATAACGTTTTTAAACGTCACCAGGTGCTCCCGTTTCCCGTAACCAAGGCATCCCATCTGGTTTCAAGTCACACCACTGGGGTAAAAAACAGTTAGAATCCCCACCACAGTATAAATTCAATTTCTCTCAACTGCAAAAACTACACAAATTCCTAAATTTGCACACAACTCTGCACAACACAGTATTTCTCTCAACCGGATGTGACGTCACAACTATTTTGCACAGTGTTTTTCTTCGTTGGTGCATATTGTTTTGGGGCACTTTGTGCAGCGCAAACTGCACTAGCTTCTGAGTAGGTGTAGCTGGTTTAGCGTAAACAAACCAAGCGTATTATCGCATTTAAACCTTTTCATTTGGTTTTATAAATTATATGAACGTGACACGAAAGTTTGTAATTCCTTNTCGCGATTTTTTCCGGTCTCTACTAATAAGGGAAGATTAAATAACTGAAGCAAGACAAAGGCAGTGATAAAGGACCCCGGAAGGACGCACACTCCACTCGTTGGTCACTGCGTCATCGTCACAGACACGTTTTGTGTCTGTGACGAGAAAATGCACATTTATTTCAGTTCACTTAATAAAACTAAGCTTCCCGTCATTTTCCACTTTGCTCCTCGTCACTCGTCGAAATAATGCATGCAAAAAGTTTTACTCCGGCATAACTCTGCAGTTTTGGGACAACGCCAAGAACAGATAGAACATATACTTAAGAGTGTTTGAGTGCAGACAAAGAGTAATGTTATCTCGCAAAACAACGTTTTTAAACGTCACCAGGTGCTCTCGTTTCCCGTAACCAAGGCATCCCATCTGGTTTCAAGTCACACCTCTGGGGGTAACAAACCGTTACAGGATCCCCACCACAATATAAATTAAATTTCTCTAAACTGCAAAAACTACACAAATTCCTAAATCTGCACACAACTCTGCACAGCATAGTATTTCTATCAACCGGATGTGACGTCACAACAACTATTTTGCACAGTGTTTTTCTTCGTTGGCGCATATTATTTCGGGACACTTTGTGCAGCGCAAACTGCACTAGCTTGTGAGTAGGTGTAGCTGGTTTAGCGTAAACAAACCAGGCGTATTATCGCATTTAAACCTTTTCATTTGGTTTTATAAATTATATGAACGTGACACGAAAGTTTGTAATTCCTTATTGATATATATATATATATATATAGACACACACACACTTTATAAATGTGTGCAATGGCACAAGGAAACTAAAACATGTAACCAAAACATACCACTTCTTGTGAGCTATAAGTAGGGGCAGTTATATTTCGCGAAAATATTTTGAGACAAGATACAGCCCAAAGTACTGTAGGGTCGTCCAACTTCTTTGATTGGCTAAAAAATGCTCTGGCCCGTGTTAACCGTTTGCACACGAATCACGAAGATTCAGTGTCGGAGTTACTTAGTCCTGAGTGGCTTGATCAAAGACGGACACGGTACCAGCATCCAATTGATGTATAACAACCGCTGAGGTGTGTATATAGTATTGAAGTATACTGCGTGCTCCGATTTTTACGCGAAAAGTCACTGGCCTTAGCTATAAGTATAGTGATTAAACTTTAGGTATTTCACTTATTCGCAAAAAAATTGATCACCTTCAACAAATCGCACGAGTACAACGAAGGTCGCCACACAGTATTGCCAGGCAGCGTGGCAGCTTGCGAATGGGCGACGAGTGGTGTTCAGTGACGAATCACGGTTCTGTCCTGATGCATAAGACCACCGAATTCGAGTCTGGAGACGTCTTGGCCAGCCCGTGATCCACGCTTCGCTGTAGAGCGGCACGCGCCGCCCCAACTAAAGGTGTCCTTGGTGTGGAGCGCCAATTCCTAAGGTTTCCGCACCCCCACTGGTGGTGATTGGAGGAACTCCAATGGCGCGGCGATACGTCTAGGAAATCCTGCGACACCACGTGCGCTCCTCTTCCAGGTGCAGCTTTAGAACTCCATTTCCCAGCATAATAATGCCCGGCCTCACACAATACGGGGTATCTCTGGCCTGCCTTCGTGTTGTCAACATGCTTCCTTGGTACTGTGACTGCACCCACTTATGTACCCCTGCGATAGCACCTTCAGGATGCTCAATTTTTTTGCAAATGATTGTACATGCTGGCGGGTACTGTTCCGTAGCAATCATGCTCACCAGACTTTACACCACTTGACTTTGTTGTTTGGGGCGCTACGACAAGCAAACACGATGATGAGAAACAGCAGTTTTCCTGGAATTAAGGTAGTTATTACTTGTTGCTGCTCAATTTAGTAAGGTACAAAAGGGCATGAGAATATAATTTTTAAGGGGTTGCAATTTGCTATGTTGTATCCCATAAAAATTTGAGCGACGGGGGGTTGTACAATGTACCCCTGTACCACCGGTTCCTGCGTCTCTGCTTGTCTCAAGCCGTAGATCCGAGAGACGGGCTTCACGCAGCAAAAGCAAAAAATGATCGTTTAGATATACGCCGGCTAAGAACGAAGTTATCGAAATTCTAGTTAGGTACAGTTCGGCAAAACAGTACTACCGGTGTTAAAATCACACAGTAATGCAGCTCACTTATTTAAGTATTGCGTTAGTAAAATTATTCTAGTANAGTACTACCGGTGTTAAAATCACACAGTAATGCAGCTCACTTATTTAAGTATTGCGTTAGTAAAATTATTCTAGTCTAGTTTGTTCTCTATAGACTTTTAAATTTCTTTCTACTGTAATCAACATGTCCAGCTTGCGCTTACACATTTCGACATTAATAAACAAGGGACGCTGTTTGGCTGTCCCTTGAATATTTTTATATCTTGGCTGCACCNAGTACTACCGGTGTTAAAATCACACAGTAATGCAGCTCACTTATTTAAGTATTGCGTTAGTAAAATTATTCTAGTATAGTTTGTTCTCTATAGACTTTTAAATTTCTTTCTACTGTAATCAACATATCCAGCTTGCACTTACACATTTCGACATTAATAAACAAGGGACGCTGTTTGGCTGTCCCTTGAATATTTTTATATCTTGGCTGCACCAATAAATTATGTTCATTGCGAAACTGAAGGCAAAGTTGATGGAGCTTTGAACAGCAGCTCCCGTTTTCAAATGTTCTACACGGGCCTGGGGCACCGAATCACAATTTGTCAATGCGGAGCCTTCCTCGACGGCAATGTGAACACAGTTACGATCTTATAAAAAAATGAATAAAGAATTAATTTATTGGCACAGAGTTAATGTGAAGGTAATGTGACCCCCAGTGATAATAGGGTGGCGCTACCTGTTATCAAGCCTTCTGACGTGAAGTTTAAATGAGAAACCAAAGTTAAAGAAATTCCTTCCCAATGCAACCATTTTCAAGATAACTTGTTTCAAACAAAAAAAAAACTACTTTCTTTGAGTATGCTGCCACGTTAAGAAATTTGAAACATGTATATTCATTCATTTTTTACTTCTTTTTATTTTTTTTCGTAAAATGTTTTTAATATTAAATCTTGAAGAAAAAAAAAGTTAACCAAAAATTTTGCTATATTTTTGTCAACATGCCAAATATTTTTTGTTTGGAACGGGCTATCTTAAAAATGTATGCATTGATAAGGCAGTTCTTTAAAATTGATTCTCCGTCTAAACTATGTGACTGCAGGCTTGGTAGGTGCAGCCCTGAATGTGCCTTCTATATTAATCGGCCTTTAGCCCAGAAAGCCGCCATTGAGGCGGCGTGAGAGAGTTTGGGCGGACAGTACCGCTGTCAAGGCCGTCGTGTCCACAGGCGGCGGCGACGGTCGTTCGTCGATCTGCCGCCGCGCTGCGCTGACCTCGTCTGCGATTGTGTTCGTAACTACGGATACAGTTTCTACGTCAGAGAATTATGCTCCTCCAAACAGAACAACTTCAGCCATTTCTGGAATGTTCCCGCAACAAACAGAAGTCTGATTCCTACGGAACTGTCCTGCCAGTTGTCGCACAAGAAGGTTTCCCTGCAGAAACCTTGCGCGACGTTGATCCACAATTGAATATTAATGTACTATTCTAAGCCAATGGAATTGCATGCGACGATTCTGATGTAAGCTTCCCCCCCACGCGCATGCATAAGAAATGAAATGTAACCGTCGTTCGTTCCATGCGCTGCCAGTACTTCTCACGAAAAACGACCTGACTATGCGCAGTTGTGAATCAATATGTTCTAAATCACGGCAGTCAATTCTTGTGCACACGGCCGATATTCTATGCTTTCAAACTGTGAACCCAGCTTAAAGAGCAGCAAGTCGGCTGCATGCGTTTGGAGATTCGGCTGCAAATAACAAAATTTAACTACGCCTTAAACCACCTTCCCCCAATTTAAAAAAGCCATACCTGTTATTAATATAAATACTTAACATTATTTTATAGATGACTTAGTCTCGCGTTTTTTAGACACTTCAAAGAAAGAAAATCCAGTCTTGTTCAGAACATTGCGAACATGTCGTCATGCCATAATGTGAGAAACTTCTTCCTGAGGAATATAAAGACTGGCGATAACTTGTTACGAATTTTAAGTTGAAAGGTCAGAGTTTTATGATTTTTTTATTGGGGATAGGGTAAAAAAAATGTTTTATATAGGCCTAATTCATAGAGACCTGAAAAATTCGCGCATTCATTTCGGGATAAGCTAGAATGCAAGACATGTGCGTTTATATAATTTCTACCATTGGTCCACACGGTGTTCGACGCCTCCTGGAGAACGCTGGCCCAATCGTTGCCTTCCACTGTCACAGCAGACAACCAATGTGCAGGTGATATCTGCATATTTGTCCATACGACTGTTCCGTCTATCCTATAGGTCATTGAACTCGCGAATTTTTCCAATAAGAAAAAAAATTAAGCACAGGGATAAGAACTCACGTTCCTTGGGTTAGTAAGGGACATCCTTAACCACAAAACCCACTTCACTTATGTGCGAGCTCTGAGATTATTTGTGTACTAAATACAGCATTATATACCTACAAAATAACAGTAAAGTTATTCGGTAAAGAAGAACGCATTTTTTTTTTTTTCATTTTAAAGGTCTGCGTGGATATGAAACAGTCAATGAGTAATAGCGTCACGTGTTTCTATAATTGTTGTAATGTTATGGTGATTATTTGAGTTGTTTTAAGTGTTTACGTTATTCATGCTTTCAATACATTTCTTTTTGCACGCAACAACAATTTACATCACCCCTAGTTTTTGAAGAAACAGCTGTGTACGTGTTTACGTTGTTTAATGTCCCGCCATTTTTCTTGAGCTCGTGAATATGGGTCAGTATAGTCCAAGAATTCCTTGAGATCTATTACAAACACGTATTTTGAAGTTTTGCAAACGAGTAATTTTACAAGAGAAATTTTTGTACTGTTACAAATCTCTGTAAAATTACAAACAATTTCTCAGTAAAAATTACAAAAATATTTACAGTGAACCATTTTACTTATCAAGCCTTTTGTGGGATGGGATATCTGCAGCTAGAAAGGGCAGAGGGTAATTTTTGTCTTGAAACTTGATTTTGTTTTCAGTCGTTGTTTTTTTTTTTTTTTGCTCCGGCTGACAAAATAGTGCAAACGGGATTGGCAAAGATCAAGAAAAATCAGCGCAAAGACATACAAATGAGTCGTTCAAAGCATTTATGATTTCCAGAAAATAACTTCTCAGTTCTTGCTCATTCATCTTACATTTACCCTTTAATTAATTTCATAGAAAGAATGTACATCTACGTTGTAATGAAATTTGTGTTAATATTTATAAACACAAACGTGAACCTGTTTCATCTAACTAAATAAAGATAACGTATAAAATTGGTCAATGGAACACTACTTGAAATAAAAATCTTTGTTTCATTTCCATAGTTGAGATGGTATACGTTTCGTTCATTGATTTTACTTCTACACTACAAGATTAATGATTGAGGGCTCTCAGAAAGATGCGTTGAAAACACATTTGCATGAAAACTGAATAAAATGCCCTGCCCGGAATGTGGACTGAACCTATCTCACTTAATACCAGGGACTCTCCAAATTAATCACAGGGAACAAAATTTATTATTTTGTATTTCACACGTGACATTTTAATTTTTTCTAAATATATGTGAATATTTTGGAAACGCATTAAAACCTCTAGCTACGTACATTTATAAATTACAGTGGGGTAGGATATATCTGCAACCATACGAACAATCTCAAGATTTTCTCTAAAGTCTGCCTTAGAACCTTTTTCACTGTAAAAAAAAAAGTTTACATATTGTGTCGCCAGTATTTTTAAGACTAATGAAACTTTGTTATTGTACTAAGACATATAATTGTGTTTTTACAGAATGATTTCAGCTACTGTATTAGTGTTCTTGGAAATAATATTTCCGGTAGACCTGAAAAATATTTTAACTTCACATTGCCGAAGTACGTACTTCAGAATAAAAAAAATAGTTTACTTACTGAAAATAGTATTACTACTTAATTTTACAGGTTATATATTTCTGAAATTATTTGAAGAACTTACAAATTAAATTATAATTATAACATTTTCTTAGACATACAAATTAGTTTAAGGGATTTTTTTTCACATCGAAAATTATTTATGACACTGTTAAAAAAATACCCACTCAACTAACACTGAAACACAATTTTGTTTAGTGGCAGCAAATCAAATTTATCTGTAAATCACGTAAACTTTTTCAGTGGTAGATATAACTGATTTGATGTATGTGTGCAGTTTAACTTTAGTACTATTAGTATTTAAACTTACATGCTTAAAGGAGAGACAGCGCCATTTGTAGATATTATACAAACTATATCAACTTGAACAAAATTAACATTCAGCATTCGAACACACATATTCCCAATGAAATCTTGTATGCTTTTACATGTATTCTGGCTTTAATTATTTAAGTTTCTTATTTCACAGCTGCCTCTTACTTCGTACTAAACCTTTATAAAACAGGAGTTCACGAACGCACATTCATGATTAACGTGCATGTGAATCAGGCCTGTTTATCTTACGGCTATATGGGATGCAAAAACACGCAATTGCGTATAATATGGTAAAAGGTTTACGGTAGAAAGGTAATAAACACAAAGCAAAGAGTTTTAAAGGTTAAAACCGACGAAGAAATAATTTATAATTCTTGCTATGGAAACGTTTTCAGTGTTATACACATTTTTTGTTTTTGATAGTTTTTGTCGAATGTTAATTGTAACTTATGTTATTTAATACTGTCGTTTTGATTTATAATTTTTTTGTGAAATTTATAGTACCTGTTTACTTGAATATTAGATGTTGGCCCAACTGTGTAGCATTTAATGTCAACTTGTTAATCAAATCAAACGGAAGATAAGAATGCTGTCTTAACTTCACCGCTAGAACAAATTCATTAAAAGTTAGTGAAATAATGGCCTGAGAAGATACAAAAGTATTATTATTGTCATTATTAAAAAATCTCTCACATAAAAAGCTGTTACCTAAACTTTTAAATGTTGTATGAAAAAGAAAGCATTACCATGTTAAAAAAAAAAGTATTAAAAATGTGAAAAGTGTGTTTTTTGTTTACCACTAGTACGACAAAGTTTCTTACATGATACTGAAGTTCTAATTTTTAATTTAAATAATTGTTTAAATAAACACGTACATGTTTAGTAACTGGTTTGTCTCTATCAAATAGTATTTTTTACCAAAACAATTTTAGTTAGTGGTTTAATATCAATAAGTTAAAAAAATTTCTTGCCCCTTTGAATTAAAAAAATTATTTTATTAAAATTAAAATAAATAACAGCACCATTTTCAATAGTTATTAGGTTTAAGATAATGGACTGAATTGTTGTAATACCGTTTACTGGTGCTCCAAAAATATCTAAGAAGTAACTAATACATCTGTCGTGAATAAATTTATATTAAGATTTCATTACGTAACAGAGAAAATTCAAAGGGAAAATATTTACTTTCGTTACAGAAAATTCTGTAGAAATTACAATACAGAATGAAGATTTCATCATTATAATACAAGCATTTGACTGACGTTATGATATTCGAAATTTGTTATATATGTGTGCATATTCTACCAGTATTTAAAAACAATGCTGTCGAAATTTGTGTTTGTTTCATTGCTGGAAATATACACTGATGATAATGACTGTTTCCTCTTTGCATCTTCCTTGTCACTTAATTAAACGGAAGATTTACTTAAACATTAGTATTGTGGGACATCAGTAAAATTTATAGTCTCACAGGAAAGAGCAGTTTTACCTCATCCCTTTCCTCTTTTCCTTCGCCTGTACACCTGTCCTCTCTCTCTCTTTCTCTCTCTCTCTCTCTCTCTCTCTCTCTCTCNCTCTTTTCCTTCGCCTGTACACCTGTCCTCTCTCTCTCTTTCTCTCTCTCTCTCTCTCTCTCTCTCTCTCTCTCTCTCTCTACCTTTCTGTCTTAGTTTACTTTCTTGGAACGGTAACAAAGNCTCTCTCTCTCTCTCTCTCTCTACCTTTCTGTCTTAGTTTACTTTCTTGGAACGGTAACAAAGTACTTTAACTGCACTGTATGATTCAATATATAATTAATTATAACACTCCAAAACCAAACTTGAAATATATATAATCATAGGTGAATGGATGCTTTGACTGAATGATGCCGTACATTTATTTTATTTTCCATTTTGTGTAAACGTTTTCATACGCTAATGAAAAATTCAAAATAATTCAGAGCATTGCTCGCATATACGCTTGAAGTCATTTTTAAGAACTATGTTGCTGTATGTTAACATAATTTATGTATGTTAAAATAATTGGTGGTTTCATAATTAAAACGCGTTGAGTTCAGGGACGTTTTATTCTTGAGTGACTTCCTGACAGTCTTTCTTTACTTATGCGGAACGCCTGATGTATAATTATTTTACATGTAACTTCTGATTTCTGTTATGTTATTCAATTAAAATAGTATTGGTTAATTGTAATAATGCTAGAAATCTATTATTAGGAAAATAAAACCAAGGAAAAGATCACCAAACAATATACTAGAGTAAATTCTATTACAATGAATTTTGCATTACACTGTAAATTTTACATTACGCAGAAAGACTAGAGGAAACGGCTCTTATGTTAACCAAACCAAAGTACGTACTAACATCTTGAGTCTCGAAATTCTGAGTATGTCAAACGTGGCTTTTGAACTGTTGATTGTCCGGCTCTTTCGTTAAATGAAAAACAACGTCTTAGCAATCTTTGCCACATATGACCTAAATTATAGTTTTAAAAAGAGTGCAAATAAAACTTTGGAATTTTGAGGCAAAACGTTAAAGTAAATTAATTATGGGTTCCGCCTGGCTGGAGCACAAATCCGTTGCAGAGGTTTTAAAAAACGGCTGGATAATTTGTAGTGGCGTCTAAACACGAAAAGCATTTAAGAATAGTTTCGTTCACAAAGACAAGTCTCTAGTTATCAACTCAGTTCANGTGGCGTCTAAACACGAAAAGCATTTAAGAATAGTTTCGTTCACAAAGACAAGTCTCTAGTTATCAACTCAGTTCAAAGGATTTTTTTTTGCCGTGGAACTTGCTAAAACGGGTGAATTCGGAATAAATTTTGGTCTCTAAATCTTCTGTACAGAAACTGTAGAGTTGCCTTCAGACATGCGTCATACTTTTATATTTACTAGCGTGCTATAAATATGTAGGTTAACCGCTTACGTTCAGACGTGTCGCCGACGGAAATACTGCAAGCCAGTCGTAGAGGCGATGAGGCAAGTGGTGAGTGAGCGAGAGACGGCNCGATGAGGCAAGTGGTGAGTGAGCGAGAGACGGCCTTACAGCTCACACCTTTCGAGGTCTCGAGCGTGCAAATATCTGCAGTCTGGAGTAACCATTAATAACGCCGTAAAAGTCGTGCAAAACTATTTTTCTTTTATCAGTGCCGTAAACAAAAAACTAAAGTGGAGGGAAAAAAAATAAAAAGTAATAAATGTACTAACGTGGGGCAGAATAACATTTTTTAAAACTAGCGCAAATCTATTTCTCTCTTGAAGAACTAAAATTCGCTTTGTTTCCCCAGCACTGTATAATTTTCATTCTTTCCGTAATTACAANTATTTCTCTCTTGAAGAACTAAAATTCGCTTTGTTTCCCCAGCACTGTATAATTTTCATTCTTTCCGTAATTACAAACAATTTAATCAATTGTTTGCTTTCTGCCTTCTCCGAGTATTTTCATAGATTAAATAATGATAGGTTTGCTGAAATCGAAATCTCACGTACTTCTTGGTAGTTTTATGGTCGTGAAATATCGTTTTGATGGAAGAATTCCCTTCGTAGCAAGTATTTAAACGCAAAACTTGCAATTTAACGTTGGAAGAATAGAGCTTATAATTTAAATTCAGGATAAGTAAAACAACGGAACGGGTATCGGGAATAGATGACAAATTCTTTCCGAATCATTACGCACCAAATTGATTTCAAATTAACCACTTTCACTTACAAAATAAATTTTCATACACGTCAACCATCCTGTGAAATTAACGTTTTTACGATAAATCTTCAGATCCCTTGCGTGTGTGAATGAGGAAAAGAGATAAGGCCGAGTCGTTAGATCACAATACTCAGCTAGAAAATATAATGTGCAGTTTAACCGGAAATGAAGGTCGTGCAAAGTGTGAATTTAGCGTGTACGTGCGTTTAAAGGCTATTCACGGTAAAGTGAGCACTTTTTAAGGTCCGCCTAACAGGCATTAACCACAAATAAGTATATTTTGTTCCAACTTCAGATAGTAATCTTTGCACTGAGTTTATTAATCACGTGGCAATGTTTATACAAAAAAATTGACGGAAAGACATAAATTGGCTGAAAGAAAATATATTAGCATGGACGTGCTGACTTAACCGTGAACAGCCAACACTTGAGAACGCTCAGAAGTTGGCTGAACTGTTTCAGTCGCTCGGCCGCTGCGTCGCGCCAGGACGCGTTGAGGTCACGGAGTCGAGTGGAAGTTTCCGTAAGTCCGTACGTTACCTTCGTGGTGGCGTGTGCGTGAACTTTTTTCCTGGGCTCCTTGTACTGCCATCAGCATTCTCCCCTGCACCGGGCGCGTCCATGTTGGATCTCACCCTCCGTGCCCAAAAGACTTATGACACCCTTAACTACCCTCCCTTCCGACAAGCTCCACTCCCCCCCTCCCGCTTCAGACATATTACACTCGTCCCCCTTCATTTCCACCCCCGGAGCCGGCCCGAGCTGATTGGTCGNACTCCCTCCCTCCCGCTTCAGACATATTACACTCGTCCCCCTTCATTTCCACCCCCGGAGCCGGCCCGAGCTGATTGGTCGGCTGGGCGGGCAGCCATCGCTGCGAGGGGCGGGCGCCTTTCGAAATGAGGGTTGCTGGCCCGCCTTTTTTTACGCCAAGGGTTGGGGAGAATTTCTCTCTCTCTCTCTCTCTCTCTCCTGTAGACAGCGTGTTCGACTTCACAACACCGGGGCTGCAAGTGTTGCGGCGTGTCGGAGAACGCGACCAGGGAAATGCACTCTGAATGTAATAAGTTGGCAGCCGTGTACCGTCCGTTTTGAACTACGGACGCGGGGTTGGCGGCGTGTCCGCTGTCGAAGATCTTAAGGTTGCCCACCTGGCTAAAGGTGTTTTGCGTGCCCGAGGTCTTGGAGCACCGGAACGCTAAGCGTTACCCGGGTACGCGCCTCGAATGCCCTCTTCGCCCTTAAGCGCAAGCCACTGAACCTTGCGTGGTCTTACCGTCGGTAGCTCGTCAATGTGAGGCTTTTGACAGCGACCGTTATCATTTATTTATGTAAAAATAAGAATAAAGATGTGCTGCGCGTCTCTAGGTAACTTCAAAGATCATGCACCGTGGTGTTAATTAATATCTACAATTAATCGCAAAAACACATTTTTAAATGCTGTTATCACTCGAAAAATATACGCTTTGTAGGCCCTAGAAAAATAAAAATAAAACTTATATTCACACATGTAACGATTTTTAAAATTCTATTCGTAAGGATCCTACAACATAATATATCGATATTGAGCAAACTTTTTTTATTAAAAAGTTTTCTGCTGAAGCTAGGCAGGTTATTTTGCAGCACAGAGAGGCGGCCAACTTAGCAACCGACTTAGAAATAACGAAGTGTGTAAGTTGAGTACAAAGCTGCGCGTCCAAGGTCAAGAAGCGAGGGAGCGATAAGGGCGACACTAACGCGCACGCCTAGTGCCTCATCGCCCCTACGCGCAAGGCAGTACGTGCGTCGTGGTCCTGTACTGAGAAAAATTAAATCTGTAACAGTGGGAATTTATTACACGCGATGAAAGCCCATAGATTAAACTACGCCCGTGTGTTTGTACTTNTACACGCGATGAAAGCCCATAGATTAAACTACGCCCGTGTGTTTGTACTTTTCTCTTACCTCTTAAAGAAACTGCATAGGCAAGTTATAAAAATTCGACATTTGACCATTTTCACGAATTTTTTAATCAATGAATATGCTTAATATGATAAAAAGAAAAAACATAGAGGCATAGACAATTTTTTTAAATACCTTTTCCGAGAAACGCGAATACGTGCAAACAACGATTTCACCGAAATTGTGTCAAATGGGGACTCCTCTTAAGAAATGAGAGTGCGGCATCTTATACGCTAGTTTACAAAATAACTTAACAGGTCTTTGGCGGGTTTCGAGTTTCCTTGAGGATTAGGAGAAATAGGAAAGTTGTGTACAAATTATCAAGCAACTCGCATCTAAGACGTGCTTTTTGACAAATCGTAATTTTCAGACACCGTATAGTTAATTGTCGTGAGTTTTAACAATTTCTTAATACCAAAAGTCTTAAACGTTATTCCTTATAAATTTTCAATAATGAAGTAATTCTGGCACAAAGAAAATTGGTTTTACTTCAAAACCATTTTTATCACATAAGGCATGTCTCCAAATCAATTACGGCAATATCATGAACTGAATCAAGTTTTCCTGAGCCATGAAGTAAATACCAAGAATTCACCTGTCTGAATTTTAAACAAATAAATAATAAAATACCGAAAAAATAATTGTTGTCTGTCTCTTGCTGATTCAATTACATAACTGACGTAAAGCAATAATTAATTTACTGCTTGGGAGCTGTAAATAGGAACTAACAAAATATGGTAGTGTCTATAGGTAAATGTATATTTAGTGTGTGAAAAAAAACGCTGCTATATTCAAAGCTATTTCAGACGTGGGGCTATGGCAATACTTGAGCATAATTATGGTCTACTACTTTACGTGAGCAATTTTGCCATTCATTAAATTTTTAGTATGCTATTCCATGACTGATTACTCCTCAAAACAGACGGGTTTTTGTACGTCCGGTCGATAAGCGATCTCCTTTTATATTTTTTTTTACAGATCGGTGATAACAGTTAACGAAGACAAAACGTTTTATAACTTATATTACAATCAACTTAATGTTTATTGTCGTAAATTATAGCCATAAGTTATACAAAGAACTTTCCTTTTTTTTTCCCCTAGACAATTATGTTCACAAGACCAGTCAGGTCGATTAGGTTATGTTTCCCTTAAGATGAAGCTTTCCCGCCAAATTTAATTCTTGGTTTTTCTAGCGTAGTTACGTTTTTAAAGGAGAAAATTCCTTAAGTACCCCTATACACAACTAGCGGGCTGTTTATGATGAAATGTGCACCTTTGAAATCAACCTTTGAAAAATGTCACTGCCCATATCTGCGCGTATTTAAACAGGAACACTGACTTTCTAATTTCACATATTGTGTTATAATACGCAATGTGAATACAAGAAGATCTTAAGCAGGGTTTTCAAAAGTGCTCAGTTTACCGTGAACAGCCTATAATTATTAACGTTAAACAGTAGTGCAGTCATGACGACTGAACTACGAAACTCGTACTTATGTCCTTATGTCACAATATTTATTTTGCCAAATTCTGGTATAATTAAAATTGTGACGTAATTATATGAGTTTGTAGTTGAGTCGTTATGCTTGTATTGCTGTGTAAGGTCTACAGCTAGTTCGGTATTGGGGCACTTTCAGAATTTTCTTTTTTAAAATATAAGCACGCTAGAAAAACCAAGAATCCAGTGTGGAGAGGGAAGGTTGCCCTTAAAGGCTAGGATTTTCAACGGCAGCTTCTTTAAAGCCTTAAATACGTAGGCGCCAAAGCAGTCAAGGCAATCACAAAACTCTGTAAAACGGATTTCAACTTTAAGTGAGGAAAAGGCGATAAGCCCTTTTCGAAAAGTTACACTCAGATACTACGGGTGATGAGTAGACTTTTTAAAGAGTCTAAAACAGACTGCATTAAAATAAGTGTTAAGGGACGTTTCTTTGGTTAAAAAAAAAACTTAACAGTTGCCATTTTACGCCCATAAAAAGTTTTACCTTTATCAAATTAACTTTACTAGTAAACCATGTGATCAACTTTACTTGTAAAGCACGAGATCCCTAAATTCAAAACGAGTGATAAATTCCCTAAGGAGCAGGAAAGATTTAAAAGTAGTGGTTAATAATGTGCCCGAGGACAGGACTGCCCTCGAAAATCCAGGGTTGATCTTGAAATGTCTTCTCTCCCCTCGACCCAAGTCAGCCCCTCCTTAAAACTTCAGCCTCACATATCCACTCCCCATTTCTCTTTTGTCTATTTCTTTCGCCTCAAAAGCAGGAAAAACCACTGGAAAAACCGCATCATACTTAAAATAATAAGGTTGTAAAAATGAGTAATCCAGGATCATTATTTACTTTCATGAAATGAGATGATCACGAATAACTCCATTTTGCGGGTTGTTGCACTGATGATTAAGAAGCATTGCGACTGAGAGTTAGTTCAATATGTTGGTTCGATTCCCTGCCAGAGCAAAAGATTTGGGGAAGTGACGTCACCTCATTTTGCAGTAGTCGTCACAAGCAAACAACGACGCTAGAAACCAAATTTTTGGAAACAGGTTAGTGTAAGCCGTGTCGCTGGTCTTCCATCTCAGTAAACCAAAGTGTCGAGGACGTAAAATAGCTTCACCGTGCCAGACCCGTTTCATGAAGCCAACGTGCGAATTTCATTACACTTGCTTGGCGGTAAGTCCGAGAACTGAACTCTTATGGGGGAAGTGAAGGCGAGGGATCTTATTAAACATAATATTTTAATTTAAAATTTACAGTTTTTATTTTACAGAAATTATTTAATGATGTGTTTGATGGTCATACTAAACTGTATTTCTTAAAGTTGTAAAATACGGTTCGATCCCCAGCCCATCCGAACCTGGATTTTCCCTTGTGGGAAACATGGCGGGTTTTTTCGAAGTGCTCCTGTTTCCTACACCTCGGTATTCCTTCACTCTATGCGCCCACAGCTGCCCTCATCGGTCCAATCCTCGATCTCCACACCTGCCAAGAGCGACAGGTGTATCGCTAAGGTTTAGGCAGCACACACTGTTGTGCGTCAGCTTCCTCCATGTCGACCCTGCCTTACAAAGTGGGTACTACAGATGGCGTAGCCACAATTTCCTCGAGGAGGGGGGTAGGTCCACATTGTCTAAATAGAAAGGGAGGAATTTTGCACCAGACCAGAGTTAGCGGTCCATACACACTGTTAATAAGGACAATACTAAGAGGAAAATTGCTTCACAACACATTAATACACATTACTTGTAGTTCACAGCAAGTGCACATTTTTATCCCAAATAAAGACCCTATTAATAATTTAAATATACATTGTTGACAACTTAAGGGTTAAGCGGGGAAGATTACAACTCCCAGTAACCCTTCCTCCCCCTCCGCCACGAACTTAGAACCTGGCTACAACTTTCCAACCTTTTTTGTTTTTCATATTGAAAATTTCACAGGCCACCGGTTACGTAAGTCAGACTGCAACAAACAGACAGTACAGAATGCGCTGTTGCTGTTATGTAGTTAAGGCCTGTGGAAAGGTCTTGCTTTGAGTGAATTTCCAAAATATTAAATCAAAAACTAAATTTGAACTACTTAATCCAATTCGATTGGTTTTTGTTTTATCGGCTGCATATTTGAATTAACAAAATCATCACATACAGCAATGGTTTCAAATTAAAATAATGTTCACTGTTTTCCGAATAATAATGTATAACCACAAAATCAGTACACGTGTAAAAATTATTGTTTAAAGTTTGTACAATTTTATTGTAAAAACATTTTATATTAACAAAATTAAAAAATTTTTAATTTTTATTATATTTATTTTTATTGAAATAAAAATGGTATTNGTACACGTGTAAAAATTATTGTTTAAAGTTTGTACAATTTTATTGTAAAAACATTTTATATTAACAAAATTAAAAATTTTTTAATTTTTATTATATTTATTTTTATTGAAATAAAAATGGTATTTTTTCTTTAATGTAGCCTACATACGTTTCAATACAATACATTTGTAGGAAAGATTATTCTATTAATTTTAAGACAGTTATTTTGACTTACTAATATTTTATTTATATCACAAATTTTTGCAAAATAAATGGTCAATTATTAAGTAGAAAATTATAGGCTGTATCCGCTATTGCTGTATACCTATTACAGTTACTAGTATGCAAATGTCTTGTCATTAAATCTAACCCCTTCAAAATATATCAAGTATTTTAAATTCAGTTCTTGATTTTATGCTATGGGAATTCGCTCGCTATACGAGATCTTAACATAGCCCTTAAGCTACCGCCATGCGCGTTATGGGTAAGGGATTATAGTATGTTAAAATATACAGGAACATTACAAACTGGTAGCCATATCACATTCGAATTTAGCGCAAGCTGTGCCATATCGCATGTCTTCAGATTTTATCTGACTCCGAAGCTTTACTTTGAAACGCACAAAAAGTGCATGCAAACAGTAACGGAAAAGGCATAAACGCGCTCTATGCATTACATACTACTAAGAAGTTGAATGCAGAGTTTTATTACGAACGTACATACATACATGAAATTAAGGAAGGCGTTTTTGTTGTGATGAATTTTATGTTACTTCTATTCGGGTTACGAACGCATAGCAAGAAAATGACTAGGGATAGTACAAAAACGTTAATAAAGTGCTGACAGTCTGGCATCATCCCCCACACCCTTCTATAAATAATGCGACATCAAATTATCAAATAGCGAGACATCAAATTATTTTCTGGCTTCCTCTTAGATTATGCATATCATGGTCCTAGAGGAAGCTAGATGTCTCTGGGTTGGAATCCTGCCGGGATCCGTTTATTTTCTGGTTAACAATTTGTGTTTTTGTTTGCTGTTATAAAAACTGTATATTTGCGTCTTTATGTGTGAATGTTTAAAAGTTCTGTTATAAACGTTTTAACTTCCGTCATTTGACCCCTTTAAGTATATGGCAATCGTACAATTTTACAAAAACAGAAAGCAATTACTTAAAACGGTTACCGTAACGTATTTTACCAAATTCTACATGGACATGATTAACACTATTCAAAATGTCGTACCGTTCTCCGAATATATTTCGATTTTTAGTTAGAAGTAGTCAATAATAAATTACTGCATGTAATCTATTATCGCGGTGATCTAAAGAAAGCAAGTTGAAAGCTGCATAAGGGAACAATGTCAAAATTGTACAAGTGTACGATTTTCATGCAATTAAAGGGGTCGAATTCCGGAAGTTAAAACGTTGGTAGCAAAACTTTTAAACATGCGCATATAAAGACGCAAATATGCTTACACACAGTCGTATAACAGCATACAAAACACAAATTGTTAACCAGACAATATATAGATCCCGGCAGGATTCGAACCCAGAGACAGCTACCTCTAGGACCAAGATATGCTTAATCTTAGAGGTTTCGAGAACAAATTTGATGTCTCGCGTTATTTATAGAAGGGTGTCGGAGATGGGTTACAGACTGTCGGTACTTTACATAAATATATATATATGCATACATATAAACTTACCTAAATACCCGTACACCCCTCTAATTCTATGGGCTGAGAGTTTTTATAACCCCAATACAATATGAAGAAATTAATAACTAAGGGAAGGAACAAACTTGCTTATGCCAGGATAAAGACGTCAAATATGCTCTCTGGTATACTATACTTTACAAACGTGGCTAAGGCTTATGTATAGAAGAACTATTCCATGTCTTTACATTTATACCTAGTTATATCTAAATTTAAAAAAACCGGGAAATTTTGCGTTTTGAACTACCTGTATGCTAGACTCCACTGTCCCATTTATTTTCGAGCCTCAGCTTTCTGTTCATTGGCTGCTGTCCGAGTGTGTAGCCAGTTTTACTTCAGAACAGGTGGCACGGGATACAGTGCTTGTTTTCTTACAGGTCTGTTATTCTCTCGGATTCCATGTGGGCGTGTCCAATAAACTGTGATTTAATCGCAAACATAGCAGAAACGTATGTGAGTTGGAAGTCTAGCTTCTCTTGAAATGAATTCACGAAATTTTCCAGTCCCTAGTTATATCTGATCGTTAGGGCCAGTGACTTTTCGCGTAAAAATCGGAGCACACAGTAGACTTCAATACTATACACACACCTCAGCTGTTGTTATACCTCCATTGGCTGCTGGTGCCTTGTCCGTCTTTGACCAAGCCACTCAGAACTAAGTAACTCCGACACTGAACCTTCGTGATTCGTGCGCAAACCGTTAACACGGGCCAGAACATTTCTTAGCCAATCAAAGAAGCTGGATGACCCTGCAGTGCTTTGGACTGTATCTTGTCTCGAAATCTTTTCGCGAAATATNGCCAATCAAAGAAGCTGGATGACCCTGCAGTGCTTTGGACTGTATCTTGTCTCGAAATCTTTTCGCGAAATATCATTTCCCCTCCTGATCGTCCATGAAAGCTATGGCAAACATGAGCTTTGCTCCTGTTTGTGGCGATACCTAACCTGCAGACAATGGTTGATCGCGGGAAAAGTTTTTAGACTTCAACAATCTGAGCACATGTAGCCACGGGGGCTGAGCGGTTAGCCTGCTCGCCTCCCACCAAGGAGAACCGGGTTCAATCCCCAGCTGGGTCACTTCCGGATTTTCGCAAGTGGAAATCGTTCCGGACGATGAAACAGGTCAGCGGGATTCCTCGGGGATCTCCCGTTACCCTAGCCCTTGCATTCCGGCGCTGCTCCATTCTCACCTCACTTCGCCCTCATCGGTTCTCAAGATCTCGTTAAGAGCCACTCAAATCTCTCAACTCAACTCAAAACTGTGCACATTTCGGTATTTTTCTTTCATTGGAGCACACAGTAGACTTCAATACTATATACACACCTCTGCTGTTGTTATACATCCATTGGCTGCTGGTGCCGTGTCCGTCTTTGACCAAGTCACTCAGGACTAAGTAACTCTGACACTGAACCTTCGTNTGCCGTGTCCGTCTTTGACCAAGTCACTCAGGACTAAGTAACTCTGACACTGAACCTTCGTGATTCGTGCGCAAAAGGTTAACACGGGTCAGAACATTTTTTAGCCAATCAAAGAAGCTGAACGACCCTACAGTGCTTTGGACTGTATCTTGTCTCAAAATATGTTCGCGAAATATCATTGCCCCTAACCATCAGTAAGGGCTGAAAAATTTCGCGAATTCATATTAGGAACAGTAAGACCTCAAACACACGTGTATTTCTGTTATGTTTTCAATTGGATCACAGTTTATCAGACACGCCTAGAAGGACCCTGAGCCAATAACAGACTTGCAAAAAAACAAGGGCCTAATCTCNGATCACAGTTTATCAGACACGCCTAGAAGGACCCTGAGCCAATAACAGACTTGCAAAAAAACAAGGGCCTAATCTCAGGCCACCTGGTCTGAGGTAAAGGTAAAACTGGCTGCACACAGAGGCAGCAGCCAATGAACAGAAAGCTATGGTTGTGAATATACATAGGATTGTTGAGTCTCACCCACAGGCAGCTTAAAACGCAAGATGTTCCATTCCCTAAACACCAGTTCTGTTGGTCTCTCCATTCCCATTTAAAACCGTCCTACTGGTTCGGACAACACCGTACACACTTACTGCACTGTACATCGTTCATTTCTGGCCAGCTCTCGACCGGTATAATGCCGAGTTGAAAGTGTCCCAATCAAATGTTCTTCTCTGCGTATAATAATGTACCAACCATCCTGTTCGTTTAAATAATGTACACGTTGAGTGTCGATGACGTAATATTACGTCACTTGAGTGTCGATGGCGTAATATTACGTCGCAGAGAACCCAATGAACAGCGATGGCGAAGTAATATTTCATCGCCAGTTTCTTCAAACAATGCAGATGTCGTAATGTTACAGCAGCAAACTCCGTACAACGCAGTTCAATTCTGACGACGTGACGTAACATTACGTCGCCGGCACCCAGAGTGTTAAGATTGGTTCGCAAAGTGCCAAGCCACAGAGTAGGTATGCACACAGAGATGAAATGTCGTAGAGGTTCCCTTTGATGAGGGCGTAACGGTTCTCTGATTGTTAGAGACATGAAGAATTCGTGGATTCATTCTGGGACGAGCTAGAATTTAAAACACGTGTGTTTGTATAACTTTAGCCATTGGTCCACGCGTTGTTTGACACCTCCTGGAGAACGCTGGCGCAATCGTCGCCTTCCACTGTCGCAGCAGACAACCAATGTGNCGCAATCGTCGCCTTCCACTGTCGCAGCAGACAACCAATGTGCAGTTGATATCGGCATATCAGCACCCAAGACTGTAGAGTCTAGCCTGCAGGTCATTGAACTCGCGAATTTTTCAGGTCTCTGCTGATTGGCTGAGCGAGGCTCAGCTCTGACTCGGTACTGCACGCTGCGATAGGTTCTCAGTTGGCTGGGCTTCCGGTTGGAGAGAAGTTTACCAGGCGCTGATTGGCGAACGATGTCCCGCCATTTTGCTCGCCAGTGACGCCTTGTTTGCTGACATGCGCGGCTGGAGCTCGCGGGATAAGCTGTACTTCTGTGGCCAAGCAAAGTCTTGAACGCATCATCCAATCGTAAAAGGATCAGGACGCTACAGTGTTTTGGAAGATATGTTAGCTCTAAAAACCTTCTCGATTTTCCAGTTTCTCTGGCGATACCTTTTATTGTACTTGGCAACGGCTGTTGTGCACCTCAGGGTTCACTTATTGGTACTTGTCTATGGACACTCTTTATTTTACCACCACCCCAGTCTTCGTAGAGAATCCAGCCGCAATAAAAAAATTTAAAAAAATCAGATACGATTGATTTACGAATTTTAAGCGCTCCTGAAAGCTCTGAACATTTTTTCTTTCATTCCAGTGTGTATCCTTCCGCTAAACGTAAAAAGTAATAAATCTGTGAACAGTCGAGACCGTGGTTACTGCGCATGTGCGTGTGCAAACGAGCCACTTATTCATATTATCCTAGATTAGTTTGAAATTTAAAAAAAAAAACACTTATTCAACAAGTATTGTAGGTTATTTGAGACTACACTAATTAAAACTATAAAAACACATATTCACCCACTATCCTACATTAGATTTGGGGTTCTTGTTAAGTTGGGATACTGTGTTGAAAAATGATGGGTGAAAACGCGCACGTGTAGTAATGTTGGCTGCCAACAGACGCATGTGCAGTAACAGCGACCTCGGCAGTTGAAAATTACCGTGCCATGGGCCTACTGACTAGTGTGCGTGCGCCGATCAAGTGACATTGTTCGAAATACAAATATGTCATTATTAAAAAGTTCTTATTGTAACGTTTATTAGTAAAAATGAGCCAGTTTAAGTAGCCTCAATTTAATCATTTACTTCTAATAAGTTGCAAAGATATAGAATTACTTTTCGTAATTCGCTGCTAACACAAATGTATATACATGTTATTTAAAAAAAAAAGTGAGCAGTGCTTACAGTTTATGTTGTATGAAATATAAGAAGAAACGCGCTTCCAAAAATATGATCGATTCAGCTGAGGTGCACAGGGCATTCGTAGCCAAACACCAGAAAGTGAGTGAGTGAGTGAAGCGATTTGGGCGACTCTTAACATCGAGTTATTGAGAGCCGATAACACCAGCAGGAGAACAGCGGAGGTGCATAGGGCATCCATAGACAGGTATCAATAAGTGTTCCTATAGGTGCACAACAGCCATCACCAAGTACTACGAAAGGTACCGTCAAGGCGTACTTGGGCATTACATATGATCCTAACATGGCTTATGAGGAAGACAGCACTATGGCTTAAGGTACCACGAGTCACAAGTACAAGTACTGTAATGTTTTCAAGGTGGAAAGGAGAGACTTCTGAAAGGTGCATTAGCACTGGAAAGATGCAGCTACTTCCTCTTCGAACCTTTGCCTTAACGTCTCTGCAGTCTGCTGATAGGCACCCACCTCAAGGACATTCATTATACGGACCTTATTCGAATTTTCGATGGTTGCTTCCAGAAGACATCATTTGGTGCCAAACATATCATTAAAGATGGTGTCATGCACACTTTTAAGGCACAAGGGCAAGTTTATCACCTGGTAGGCAATCTATTGCATATTTCTGAACAGGAACCCGACTTCCTACAAATTCTTTTGAGGATGAAGACGAAACCAAATTGAATGTGATCTGTAGCAAATGCCACGAAGTCCAGCAAGGGTTGGTGATACAGTTACTGATAACGGTTTTACGTTAGGTGAACAGTTACATAAAATATCTGAAGATAGCCCTGGAAAAAGTTCCTCCAAACTACCAGCAGTTTTAGGTCGTCGTCAATGCAGAGAGAAAACAGCTGAAGCTCATTTAGGTAGTTTAACGAACCGACTGCAAGAGAGGTGACTTTGGCGACGGTTGGCCAACAATTTGAGCAGCAGGACATCATTATGCAGAATCACGATAAAACACTGGAGTAATTTAGTGAGCTACACCGATCCTACGACTCGCTACAGTACCTGCTCCTGTTTTGCCATGGATAGGATGGGTACTCAGTTTACCTTCCCCAACATGATCCTGATACCAAGTAGCTCCTAAAGAAGGAAGTCTCTTCAGTGAACTTTCATTCCTACTGCATCTTGGTAAGGGAATAACAAGAGAATTACTTTGTGTACTTCAGGTCCCTGTTCAGCGAGTTTTTTTTTGCTAGATATGTGCGCTAAAATAGAGACGGAAAGGTTGAATTTTATATGAAACAATTAAGTCAATTGAGGGCAGACACTTACGGGAACCTTAGATATGTTATAAGAAGACATGACACTGATAACCTTGGTCAGAGAGTGGCTCTATCACCATCGTTCACTGGTAGCCCTAGATACATGCACGATTGACTCAGGATGCTTTGAAATATGTTCACCACTATGGTCGCCCTGATCTGTTCATGATTTTCACATGTAAACCCAGATGGAAGGATATCACGGTTACCCTTCTGCCTTGACAAAAATCTCATCACTGCCACATTGTCATTCCCACGTTATTCCATCTGAAAGTTAAGAAAATTGTGTTTCTCTACAAAACGGGACACTTTTTGTTATATGTACTTAGTGGAGTTGTAAAAGCAGGGTCTTCCTTCCATCCACATCTTGCTATGGTTATAGCAATGCATGTCTCCCGGGCTATTACCCACAAGTTCATCAACAAGAATCCGCTACTATTCTGCAAACATCCATGCTACTATTTTACGTATAAATTTAGTATCTTCAGTGGGCTTGAGACAGAAGCAGTTTGCAGACGTCCACATCATTTATTAAACATGTTCCTAGAAGGTTTTGAAATTTGATGAGATTGTTTTCAGAATTCCCTCGAATTTTGTAGAAAGTGAAAGGCAATAAACTGCATTCTCAAACACAAGAAACAGTTTACAACATTTTGCAGTTTATGGAAACCGAAGCGAGAATGAAGAAGCCATCCATCCCACTATTATACTTGAGAAAAGCAATTTAAAATTGCTATTTACTTACTTTATACATTCTTCGCATGTTTTATCGAACATAGCACGAGCCCTTCTAAACCGTGCGGGAAAAGAAACTGTAGAAAATATCTCCTAACAGACTCAAAGCTATCAGGTGCTACAATTGCACAGTACTTACTAACTTCCTATTAAAGTGCAAAATTAAATATCTACTGGAATATAACATGTTTCAGTAAACACTGTTTCCTGAAGAATACGAATTTGTTATTGACATACTTTATATTTGCGTTTTGTCAACTATAGGTAAGTTGGAAGCTTCACACTTCAATTCTAATTTGACAAATGTGAAAAAACTGTGCGCGAGCATATTTAACAACATGGATCTAAGTACGTAGTTGCATACCTCTTTGCAATCGCGTGAAAAATCTGCAAAACGATTACTACGACAAGGATATAAGTTTTTATATTCAAATAAACGAGATCGTAATAAATGTATGTGGTGCTGAAAGTGGCAGCAGTGACGATATCACAACAGACTCATCGGCAGAAACAGTGAATGCCATTGTGCAGCATTGATGTAAATGGTAAGCAGTCAATGTTTTCTACTTTTATGTTCATGGTCTAACAGTTTGCTTTACTCTGGTTTCTCTCCACCTCTGTCTTCAGCTCCTTCTCGTTCATCCCACCGCCTCTACTTTTTTGTGATGTAGCTCGAACTCGGAGTTATTCTGCGTCGTCGTGTACATGAGTTTCGAGGCCCAGTGTCATTCTCACATCTGAAATATGTGAATGGCGACATATATCATACATTCCAGTCCGCATGCAAAACCCTTGTTTTACTGGAGGATAACAAACACTAAGACACTATCTTGGAGGAAGTTGCCATATGTGGTTCTCTGTATAAGCTGCGAGAGCTCTTTACAGTGATGATGATTTTTTGTCAACTCTCCGTTCCTCTGAGTCTTTGGGAAGAATACAGCGATAGTCGCGCAGAATACATCAAGCAAGTGGCAGGTGGGAAGGGAGTTGCTGGGCAGTGCGCAGCATAA
Source organism: Clitarchus hookeri (assembly GCA_002778355.1). Lineage (NCBI taxonomy): Eukaryota > Metazoa > Arthropoda > Insecta > Phasmatodea > Phasmatidae > Clitarchus > Clitarchus hookeri. The sequence continues at coordinate 810,915 of NQII01001320.1, forward strand.
ATTGAAAGAGGTCTACAATATAGGCCTGAAGCCGACTGATAATGCAATGTTAGCTCTAGCATGATGGTTCTTGACACAGTATGGGTTACTTCAGCGGAAAAGATCTGAGGCAGTCTTGAAGAACATGGACTATCTGAGTGAAACCAGTTTCAACACAGATACCTTGGTACAAGTGGTGACCAATAAGGAAGTTTCTCTAACACATGGGCAGATATCTATCTACCATCAGGTTTCAGGTAGCATAGAATCAGGTGCTGGTCATGTATTTTCACTGGATGATCCTTGTGGCACTGGAAAGACCTTTCTTATTAACTTATGCAACTGATTACAATCCGAAGCATGCACCAGACACTTCGTTCTTCCGTCCCTTCAGGTTTAACTTTTACAAACCTTATTTTTACTTGTTACTATTTAGCAGATAAATGCAAAAAAACTCAATACCGTCAGGAGGCGGCAAAACAACAACTAAAAATATGTTAAGGGGGTAGCATCCTTAATAAATTTGCTTAGTATTGTGTATTTTCTTTATCAATCTTGCTTTAGTACACTATACGATCATAACTGAGTACTTACAAGTTCAGAGATTTGTCTTTTTAATACGTTGTTAAGGAATAATTAAGTTTTTATTGTCCATTTTATTAAATTTGCTCCATGATCGGAGGATAATTTCATGTGTTAAACTTCCCTTTTTTAAACTAATTTGATTGTATTCTATGCTTTACAATGTCTTATTTTTTCGTTTTTCGGTTGTAACCCTCCGAAAACAGTTTCTTTCTGTACCCCTCGAAACTGAAAATTTCGACGCGCATTTTAAATTACAACTACAGACAAACGAAAAGGAGTACAAAGAAACTAAAGAAAGCATGTCATGAGGGAATGCACATAGATTCAATTAGTGACCTGACTATCTCGTAAAAATACTAGCTGGTGGAGATATAGTCCAAGTAGCCGTTTTTAGCAAAAAGGCTACTGGAAGGTAGCGCCCTCTTCACTCTGTGGCCACTGTCCGAACTCGGTGTAAGCCTGCGTGTAAGCATTCCTGGATTAGGGGGGAGAGGAGGGAGCGGCCAAGAGTGGGCAGGGAGCAGAGAATGAGTTGCGGTATTCCGTTGGTGTTGTCCTGTAGGCGGGGAGGGGGCCGTGTAAGCCGTGGCCTCGAGGAGCGTAGTAATTCTCAGAAATGTAATGACGACTGACAATAACCAGCCCTTCTTCAGCTAATGTCGCTATACATAAATTCCTAGGAAGGAATTGTACTCTATATAATTTTTTTTTGTTAGAATTATGAACATTTTTGCATTTTCATTTCGCATTTTGTATTTGCATTTCAAATAGCATTTTCATTCTTAAAATACAATTCCAAAAGTTTAAAACATAGCAATAGTTTTTTTCGAAGCAAAAT
>NQII01001320.1:812879-835645 GCA_002778355.1 Clitarchus hookeri
ATATAAATTTAAGATCGCTAGGTTATAACGTGCTGAATTTTAGGTAAGACAGCAGTTCGGTGTGTTGACCATAGTCAATCATCCGTCATGACCACACAGCCAAAATAAATTATTGTCATTTGAATTTATGTACCCAATAATTAAAAACTGGCAGATTTTTTATACACTGATTATTTTAATACGGGAGATTTGTGGTGTAAAAGTGTGTACTGAATTAGAAAGGGGAAGGTGCGGTGAAGGTCATCGTGTTGTGCGTCATCGCAGGAGAGTAAGTAGGCTCTTAGCTCCGCGCTGCACGCGCCAACCTTACTCCCCCCAAGACGTCTATCCCAACGGGACTATATTACCTGGAAAACAGACAAGTGCATTCCAATGAATGGCGATTGTGTTTTGTTACTTATACGTGTCGCTGGTATCGCCATCTTTCGACGGAAAGCTGAACAAACAAGAGACTTTGAAGATTTGTCTCTAGTGTCCACCAACAGGTGCGCCACTTACCAATTCTACCTACCGGCCGCCAAGGATACCAGCCCCTTAAGTGTGTGGTTTGTAAAGGATAACCTCAAAAAAATTATGTAAGTAAATTCTTTTATATTATAAATGAGTATACAATGTAAATACGACCAAAAGTCCATTACCAAAACTTTTCATACTTTAACACATCATCTTCGAAAAATCTTCAAATATCTTCAAAAATCTCTGTAGATCGAGGCCACGATCTTTATTTTGAGTCTTATACCTTTTTGTTATTGTCTTTAACTGGTATCTTTCTCCCCATTCGTAGTTTGCCTTAAAATGCTCTCTTGATCTGGCAATCTTACTTAAAAAAAAAAAAAAAAAAGAATCGTAACAGTTCGAAAACTACTTATTTCTATCTCCACGTCGTTGTAAAGTTGTTTTTAATGTTCAACACTGAACACATTAAATTTTCGATAAAATATGCGAAGAATGTATAAATTAAGCAAATAGCAATTTTTAATTGCTTTTCTCAAGTGGAATAGTGGGATGGATGGTTTCTTCATTCTCGCTTCGGTTTCCATAAGCTGCAAAATGTTGTAAAGAAACGAATAAATTGGTCAGGTGTAGTCCATCCATGGTCACTTCCAACTTTTCTGAAGTCTTGCTGAAGTTATGCATTCAGGCTATTCCTCCACCTAATGCAAACAGAGCTTAACCGAGTCTACAAAAATTACACCAAAAGGACAACGCACCGCATTCTTGCGCGCTCGGTCTAATAAAGTACTCATGAGAACTGTTTCTTATGAGGAATTACCAATGCAGCCATCTTCTATCGGTTTTAGTTCGTGCTAATTGCAAATGAAATATCAACCAAACACGTCATACACACAGAGTGAATTTTCGAAGATTTGTTTCGAAAAATGTAAAGATACTGTGAATCTACTGTACACGGTAATGTTCATTATTATAGATGCGGGAATTTCTCGGGCCCAGACCTGGCATGGGATTAGCTCGTTGTTTCCTTACAGTGTCAATGTTAAAATTATGATTTATTTGGTATGTTAATCGATTAAAAATTAAAATCTAATTACGAAATGAAATTAACAAATAAACGAAAGTTAAGTTAGCTGGATTTGGACCCGCTGTGCTCGAGCAGTTTGAGAAAGCTCAGTTTCGGACATCGCGATTCGCGACCGTAGGCCATATTCGGATTGCGCCATTGTGATGTCACTTGACACTGGGATTGAGAAACATTCTTGTCCACGGTTATGGCCAATTGTAGAAATGTCTGACGGCAACGTCTTGCCGATCTCGACCACGGAAGTATACACAAGAAACGAAAAAAAAAAAAAATCGACTGCAAGGCAAAGGAAAGGTTTTAAAAATAAACTCGCAAAATCTCACTTGAGAGAGATGGGTTGACAATAGAGGTTAAAAAATAAGGAAACTAACGACGAACAAAGGAGGAAAGGAATCATAAAATAAAATCATAAAAGCTAAGAGGACTTATGAAGAACGGGAGTAAGAGATGAAGAGGAGAAAAAAATATATCAAATGGCCAGACAAGTTTGGAATTACGGATGGGTCGAGAAGGGCCGATGAAGCCCGCGGAGTGGGACGGAGTTAAGTAGGAAGGGGAAGTGAATCTTGAGAGATTGAGTCACGAATGAAGGGAGGGTTGGGTCTGTAAAGAGGAGATTCCCTTACCTGGAACAACGACCGGGTTTGGAGGGAAGGAAGATGCTAGGAAGGTGAGGGTAACGAAACCTGTGAGGCAGTGGCAGGAAGTTATTAGCAGGAAGACTTGACTAGCGGGAATTACAAGACGTCTGTGGCTTGTGGCCTCCGAGAAGCTATCGTCTCCAGCGGTATCATGCGCGAATGCTGGCATGTTATTATTATTATTTTTTTAGTGTAATTGCTTTTAAACTTTCTGCTTATCTTGGTTCTAACACCTTGGGTGTGGTACAGATTTGCAGGCATCCAAGACTAAATGGAAGCGAGTCGTCTCCACGGCAACATGGACACCAGTTCCGGTGGTCTTCGTATTCCAACTTACCATCGTCTTGTTGCGCCATGATACACCATTCGCTGCACTGTACTGTGCAACGCTCATTACTGGCCGGCTGTTAGCCAATATAAAGGCAATTTGTCAATGTTCCAATTAATTTTTATTTAGGTTGCATAGTGTGCCTGTACAATCCATTGTGTTAATTTGATTCATTTACACTTTGAGTACTACCTACGTGTTAACACTTTGCAATGAACGTCATAAAAACTGCTGGCGAGATGAATATTTCATCATCAATATCTTCAAGGAATTCGGAAATCGAAGTGTACTATCAAGTATTACTCCAAGGTCTTACCTTATATCTTAAGTAAGGGGATTTCTGCAGACTCTTTCATAATTACAGCATTAGGTTTCTCTATTAAAAACTAAAACATCAGCTTTCTTCCCCATGCCTCTACCTCCATTAGTACTTCTTCTGTTTTTGCCTCAAGTTCCCTTCACTTCCGTCCTTGGATTAAAGTCGGTGCATCATCTGCATATACAAATGTTTCACAACCTTCTTGAAGATTTACTCGAAGCAATGTGTGAAAGAGTGTATTCCACAAGAGTGGTCCAACAGCTGATCCCTATGGACCTTTGTTTTTTTTTATGCAGACTTCATTAAATTCATACATTCTTACTTTCTCTTTGAAGAAAGATCGTATCAAGCACTAGAGATTTCTGAGACATTCCTTTTCCTTGAGTTGCCAGACGACCTCCAGCCACCCTCTAAGCATTATCAAATTTCCACTAATATCCAATAATATGCCAAAGGAATATGTTTCCATCGTCATTTTGATTTTCTTAACATCAACTGCTCTTCCAGTCCCTCTTCCTTTCCGAAAGCCACACTGTTTGTTGTGAAATACTTTCGCAGTCTCTAAAAAGGATTGCAGCCTCACATTTGTTAGTTTTTCCAACACTTTCTCTTATACCGTAATACTGGGATAAGTGTTATAATCCATTCACGGTTACTCGACACTTTTCTGAAGCCCTGTTAAAGTTCTACTTCCGGGATATTCCTCCGCCTCGAACCGACTAAGCTTAAGTAAGTCTAGAAAATCACACTAAATAACAACGCACCGAATTCGTGCGCACTCGCTTGTAATGATATTTTTACATGAGAACTATTTCTTACTAGGCGCTACCAACACACATGTTTTATCACTGTTTATTTTCATATTTATTATAAATGATTTATCATAATTTGTATATAAAATAAAGGTAAAACTTCATAATAACGAAAAATAAGATACTTTTATGTTAACAGAGGTATACAACGCTTGTGATACATGGCGTATTTAGGAACTAACTAAATACGTCATACATGGGGTGATTTTTCAAAAGTTTGATTCAAAAAGTGTGAAGAAACCGCGAGCAGACTATAGTGGTCTGTAAAGATTTTTCCTCCATTTTTATACAGAATATAGAACATTCATTGTTTTCATATCCTTGGAAAGCATCCTCGTGCCAGGATCTCATTCATAAGTGCACAGAGTCGAATTGGCGTGACGGTTGCTTTGATGTGGACGTGCCCATTCTCTGACTGGCTGCGCGAGGCTCCAGGAACGAGACTTGAGTATATTTGCTCACTGCCTGCTACGAAATGTTCCCTATTGGTTGAACTTATGTTAACGCCTGTGTTAACGATTCTATAGTTTTTCCCTTCGCTTCAGAACATCCGTCCTAAGTAAAATGAATTAAGTACAACTATTTTGTCACAAAAATAAATATTAACCCTTGAAAAATAAATTACGGGAGCATGGGGACTCGAACCCGCGCCCTGCATGCATGACGATGCCCTCTCCACGAAGTCTCTATCTCCTACAAACTCCTCTATTTCAATTTTTAATACTGTCCTTCATATTGTGGATATTTTACGACAAATAACGGCGAACGGCAGTACAATTGGTAAGGTTTGGAAGTTGACATGTTGCTGGCCGGTGACGCCATTTTGGTGGCGTGTGCGGCAGGAGTTCGCGGCATAAGTGTCTGTTTCATCTCTGCAATACTCTGTGGCAAGATGAGTCTGCTCTTAAAAATAGTTTATCTCCTTGTTCTTTTATTATATTTTTAAGAATAGAACATGTCAAGATCCTCGCCTGTAATTTAATTCAAAATCTCGTGATAGATGTAGCCCAAGTGTGAGGTGGCCCGGAATGGGCTGAGAATTTATTGGAATAAGAACGCGAACAAAACCTTAGAAGCAAACCAAGATCAAAGAATGACTTATATTCTGGACATAATTCAAGGTGTTAAGAATACTGTATTACTTGATTTGGTTTAACTGTTATGTATTGTATAAGCAAATTATTTTCAGTTTCTTGTAAATTAATGAGTTGTTATTTTTTTTTTTACCATATAATTGTAGGCAAAGTATTAGTTTCCTTGGTTTTCTGTGATTTAGCTCGATTTTCACCATTTCAGATTTAGGGTTGTGTGACGGAAAACCTAAACACAATCTTTAATGATGTGGAAGTGCACGGATGGCAGTCATACTTTCCTAGTTTGTGTTTAATAACTTAGCTAAATTGGAACCATGAATGTGAGTGAGCGAAGAGATTTGGGCCGCTCTTGACATCGAGGTCTTGAGAGCCGATGAGGGTGAGGTGAGGTGAGCATGGAGCGGCGTTGGAATGAAAGGGCGGGGGAAACGGGAGATCCACGAGAAAACCCGCTGACCAGCGGCATCGCCCGGCACGATTCCCATGCGCGAAAATCCGGGAGCGACCCCGCCGGGAACAGAATGCGGTTCATCTAGATGGGGGGCGAGTACCCTAACCACTACACCACCGCGGCCCCTGGGAGTGCCCTTAAGTCTCGGTGTCATCCGTTACGTTGAACGTTCCGTTTATGTGGCATAACTTCATCTTCAATGAAATAACAAAATATTTCACATTATAGCACGTTTACATTTTACAAATTCCTTCAAACTTATCCGCTAAATTTTATCAAAGAGTTATTAGGTAATTGTGAAAAAGGCAAGAATCTATTGATAATTTTAAAAATGATATTACTGCATTGATTACGTAATAACTAAGGGGTCGCGGTGGTGTAGCGGTCAGACTACTCAGGGTCGCTCCCGGATTTTCGCATGTGGGAATCATGCCGGACGATGCAGCTGGTCAGCGGGTTTTCTCAGTGATCTCCCGTTTACTCAGCCCTTGCATACCGGTGCTGCTGCATACTCACCTCACTTAACTTATCGGCGGCTCTTAAGACAGCCGCCCAAATCTCTCCGCTCAACGTAATAGCTACTTAACGAAAGTTCAGATTTTTTTTTTCCCTCAGCGTTATGTATATTTTGAGATAAGCGTAGTTGTAGTTTCAAAATGAGTATCCCTAAAGTACTGAAATAAGCTATAAATCAGTAATTCAACACGGCGTGTGAGGCCGAACGTTAAAAAGCAATAAATAAAACCGATTAAGAACTAATGTAGCAGAGTTTGCACGCAACCATAAAATAATGTTGGGCCAACGTTGTATATCAGTTGGCAACCAACATAAAAGTCATGTTAGGCCGACGTAAACCCGAGGGACATTTCGGCGTTGGGCCAACGTAATATGCCAACATTGGTCCAAAGGTAGATCCAAACATTGAGCCAATGTTGGCCCAGCCAAATTTTGCTACTGGGGGGACAAAATTAAGATTATCAGTTGGCATCGTTTATGTAACACAATACTTCCCCAATTATATCCAGTTGTGGAAAGTGATAAAAAAAATGTTGGTTTTGGTTTGGAAATACGTTTATTTTGGTTGGCATCCAACTGAAAACAACTTTGAGCCAACGTAGAGCCGAGTGTCATTTTGATGACAGGCCAACGTAATTTTTCCAACGTTGGCCCAGCCTCGGAGCAAATGTTGGGCTTACGTTGGCCCAAACAAAAATTGCTACTGGGCTTCTTGCGGTCATGAGAATGTGATGTTGCAATTACTTATAAATCCGACACTCTTGGTTTACCTGTAAACTTATCTTCCAACTGTTTTGACTTCAAATTCTATCTGAAAAGTTGAAATTTAAATATGGCCGAACAGCATGATAATTTTAGCCGAGAAAATATTTTCGTGACGTTATGATAACATGGACTATTATTAACGTATTATATTTTTTTATATATATTTTGAGATACGCACGAAAGAAGCTACACGTTTAAAATTCCTGTATTTCTTTCCATTAGTCCTTGAAAAGTCATTTTCTTCTATTGTCATGGTTATTCCAGACTATTATTTCACGCCACAACGAAAATAAATGTTATATTCTTGAAACGTAGATAATATGTCATATTCTTGAACTGCTTCAAGAGCGCCTCCTGCCAGGACGTATTTTACGCTTCCAAAGCCCTAAGAAGCCATATAGCACTGAGGTCAATCCGGCAATGCGCATTAGGTGCTTCTCGTAGTCTTTATGCTTAAGGAACATAATTGGCGTGCCGTCTTCTATGAAATTTTCAGCGGCGATCCTGCTACATATATCTACTATAGCCTATTCGCAGTTTCTTCACACTTTTCGAATCAAACCTTTGAAAAATCACCCCGTGCTTGGTTGTTTCCGAAATACGTCGTTTATCAGAAGCGTTTTATACTTCTGTTAACATGAAAAGACCATATTTTTGATTAAATTGAATTTTTACTTATATTTAGGGCCAGTGACTTTTCGCGTAAAAATCGGAGCACACAGTAGACGTCAATAATATACACACACCTCAGCTGTGGTTATACCTCCATTGGCTGCTGGTGCCGTGTCCGTCTTTGACCAAGCCACTCAGGACTAAGTAACTCCGGCACTGAACCTTCGTGATTCGTGCGCAAGCTGTTAACTCGGGCCAGAACCTTTTTTTTTTTTTTTAACCAATCAAAGAAGCTTTGGACTGTATTTTGTCTCGGAACCTTTTCGCGAAATTACACTGCCCCTTTTTATTTCCTTGTTCCTGCTTCTCTGAGCAACTTTCTCCGTCAATAATGAACTCGCTGTCGATGAGACGTTAAACTCTACCTGCCTGTATACCTTCGTGCCTAAAAATTATTGTGAAAAAGAGACAGTTATAGCTATTTTTTTTACCAAGAACCGATTAGGGACGAAAACTAAACGGCAGTTGTTCCGATGTCTAACGTTTCTCAAGTAAATACAAAAAATTTATTGAGTACGTTTCGGATGATATAAAAAAAACAGTTGTAATTTGCGGTTCGCAACTCACGGTCTTGCACGTACATACTACTCAATTCAAGGGCGTCGTCAAGTTCATACTACGATCAGTACCACTGAAGTATACAACTGAGTCGCCAAAGGATGGCGCCAACCACCTGGCGAACTTGCTTCCTTACCTATATTAACGTGGTACCTCGACGTCTACGGCCACAGAGAACTTTTAGGCGCGCATAAAAAAGGGTTGTCACCTACCGATGCCGATTTCAGATGTTCCGATAGGAGAAGGAAAGTGCTTCCGATGGAGCACTTCTGCCAACTGTACAACACTAAAAAAGTTGTCATAAAAGTACGATTTATGTTGCACGCGAAAGGAGAGCGCATATATTTTGTAATTCTGTATTATATTTTGCTAGCATTTTCTTATTTAATTCTTATATACGTTCATTAAGAATACTTATTACTCTGGTCGTATGTAACAAAAGATTATTAGTAACAGTTAAAAATAATTTTAAATTGGTTTTATGAACATCCATTTCAGCCACGAAAATTATCATTTTCATAACTTAAATGGATGTGCATCAAATAAACTTTTTGTAAACATTATTATTTTTAATTAAATACAACCGGAGTAATTATTATGATGGTTTTGCTTCACGAAGGGAACTTTATTTTAGAAATATTCTTTCTGAGGTATCCAGAATATAAACACGCTTAAAATTTAATCACTGTTATTAATTGATTTTTAAACCTTTTAATAAATAAGTTAACTCTAACAAAAAAAAAATTTTCTGTTACAAAATACACACATTCTGCTTTCACATGCAACATAAATGGCACTATTCTGAAATGAAGATGGGATGATAGACAGCTCTGGGGTAGTGAGATATAGGCCAGCCGCTGCTAAACTTACCACTGGTCACAGTGGCACAGTGGCAATTTGGTGGCGTACGTGAATCAGATTAAAAAGTGCAGTTAGGCCTTTCCTTATACTGGCATGCACTCAGCGTGCATAGTTGCGTCTGAGTAATCAGATTTGCAATTCTACAGCTTCCAGCATCCTCGGTGGAATAATTTTGTTCTAGAGTGTACTTACTTGCTCTTAAAAAGGTCGTAATACCAATAACAAAAATTCCAATTTTTTTTGTATTTTATTATAATACAGTACTTTTTTTTTATTAAAAATCGATTTTATACAGTATATTACATAGCTACACAAATTTGTTCTGTTTTGTAACATTCATGTTGTATTTCTCAAACCATTGCCTCCTCTTAATAAATTCCGATATTGAGAACTTACTGTTACGCACACTCTTGCACCGGACGCAGGCTCCGTGTTACCTGGTTATGCGCGATCCGGCACTGTATGGGGTTACCCACCTCGACCCTTCCCTCACCTACAGGCAGAATTGCTCACTGCTCCGTCGCCCGGCGGCCGGAGGGATGATTGACAGCCGATCTGGCTGGCGTCACAGACCCTCCTCCCCCTTGCCGGAAGAGTAGACTACCTTAGAGTATGAACAAGAATTTTCTGGTTACACGTTCCTTGGCGCAACGCGGCACTATAAATATCACCGCAGTTGGAGGGTTGGCAGTCTTTGCGGAAGCCATCTGGTTGAAGTTAAGTAATCTGTTAAAGTCTGGTGCAATGAAAGACATCAGCTGAGAGGACGGACAAGGCGGAGGATACGAGACGACGACATACGAGGTGTTTGTGGTGTGAACGGATAAGAGGGCGTGATACCCGACGAGTAGAGGGCCAATTGTGCATGAGGGCGCTCGGAGATATCTAGAACATTTCGAACTGGTGTAATCTGGACTGAAATAAGGTGGGACTGTATGAACGTATGATACGGACTTAATTGTAAATAATGGAACTTAGAAATATGGGCATATAATTTGTAAAATAATTCAATACGTTTTGATACGCTGTTAATTGGGACTAATTTTAGTTATTTTATTGTATTAATTTCTTTGAGGTGGTTTTAAATTGTATTGTTTAAATTGATTAAATGTAAATATCAAGTATAAGTCATTTTTGATAGCTTTTAATCGATAGTATGCGTACTATTTTATTCAAGAGTAATTGTTACATCGAGTTTTGACGAACAATTTTCATGTATATTCAAAGGCTATTTAAGACTTTACAGTTCAGTTGGACGAGTGTTTATGTTGAACCTAGCATGCTTGCTCGTAACCGAACATGTAGCATGTGCGACTCGCATTCGGAATGTCGCGAGTGCGATACCGGCCAACTGTACTGGGGCTGGTTTTCCCAATTTTGATTTTCCATTCATATTTCAGTAGAACACTTGTGCATTTTCTTAAAGACTCTGCACACGAAGCCTGTGGCCATAGAGTTTAGATGGAGAACCAGAGTTAAAGAAATGCCTTCTAAATGCATCAGTTTTAAACATAACCGTTTCAAACAAAAATTATTATACGTGACATTTCTTAAGGAATACTGGCATGTTAAGAAATCTTGCCAATTTTTATGTTAATATTTTTTTAAATTTAACATTAAAACCTTCATCGAATCAAAGGTGAACAAACAATTTTTTTATATTTATTGACGTTGCTGTATTTACCATTGGCAATGAGAAGGAACATCGATTACCCATAGCTGCAGTTTTGATAGGCACAGACCTCAATACCAAAGTTCTTGCTCTTCCATTAGAGTAATATCCTGATTAGTCTTACGTACATAGCTATTTCGCGATTAATTCAGTAGTTATTAAATCAAACTTGGATAAATGTTCCTGCGCCCAGCTGTATGTAATACAGGAAACCGAGACAACCGGCGTTCCCTAGGGAAAAATTAAACAAAGTTGTGAGTCTATATAATATTTAAGGTTCACGCAGGGGGTCGACTTTTGCCAAGCGCACGTGTGGCACAGGACTTTTTCCTCTTTATTATCCGTGCTTCTGCGGATCCCCAAGCTAGACGCCCGACCACCCCGGCGTTCGATCGTCGTATCCGCTGGGTACGTCGCGGGGAGCCGGGAAAGTGAATTGGTGGGGGGTTATCTTTTTTGGGTGGTAAGGGGGAGGAACCTGCGCTGACCAGCCTTCCTTCGCGTTGTTCGGATGCACAGGGCGCAAGCGCGCAGGGACGGTAACGACGAAGGTAATCAGCCTTGCTTCATCCGTGATAGAAGCTCCCTCGCGCCACAGGGTTGCCAAATGTAGCAGCGCGAGACATATGCGTGGTGGCATATTTGTTACTGTCCTGTTGTTTGCGGCTGAGTATATCGGAATAATTATTTGCATTGATAATGTGTAAACAACCCGAAAAAGGTAACTGGTCTGTTACAACCACAGGCAGGAATGTGCAAAAGCATTTTAACAAAAAAATTGTACTCTTAAATTTTTTTACATTTATTAAGGAATTGGAATTTGAAAGTACTTATTAATGTCCCCCGGTGTTATGCCTGAAGACTTATATCAGGGGACGGCTTACAAGCTAACTTATGGCCTAACTTAAACTAACACCCATGCCTTACCAAGGATTAGAACCCAGAACCTCCCACACCGCAGACCGGCGGTGCACCATCCTGCTGCGCCACGGGAGGTCGGCTACATTTGTTAAGGGGGGGGGTCGTACCACCGTTGTATCCCCCGGGCAAGGGTGCGTGCCCCTGCGCGTTCCCTGTTGAAAATCTAGGGCGACTCTGTTGGCTTCAATTAGAGTTGGTAACGCAATAGACAAAGTAGTGCTAACATGCTATTAAATGCGCCATGTTTAAATTTTGTGGTCACCAAATTAATTCAATTTCAGTTTACGTACACGAGAATTATAACGGGCATAGCAGCATATTACATACCTACTTGACAATATCAAAATTTTATTTAATAGATGCATGAGTTAAGTTATTATGTCCATGGTAATGTAAATTTTACATGTGGTGGAAGGGTATAAAATGGCAGATAAATAGATCGTAAGCATGGCTGTCAAAAATGCTCCAGTAACCACTAAAAGGCAACAGCTGGCTTAACTTATTCGCCGTATGTGAAGATGGAGATACATTGGTGAGTTTTGTAGAGATAAAAAAACTATTGATAACGAAACAATTTTCCACTTTTCTTATTGATCCTTTGCTGTAACGGAGCGTCAGATATTGGGAAAATCCAAATAGAGAGGATTAATTATTCTAAGTGGATTAAGTAAATGGGGGCTTCTGCAAATATATCACAGATATAAGGTGTAATAAAAAAAACTCATTACCTAATTCGATAAAATGGAATAAAGTTTTGAGTCATGTAAACCAACAATTTTTAAAAAGGAGAAAGTCTGCAGCAATGTGCAATGTATGTTTACATTTCACAGAGAAAAATCCAAGCAGAAAAACAAAGCTATTATAAATTCAGAATCACATTAATTCCCAGTGAATTGTCAGTAAAATCTTAAACTAAGCAATTCACCTATCGTGACGTATGGTTAAGACCAGTGACTTTTCGCGTAAAAATCGGAGCACACAGTAGACTTCAATACCATATACACACCTCAGCTGTTGTTATACCTCCATTGGTTGCTGGTGCCGTGTCCGTCTTTGACCAAGCCACTCAGGACTTAGTAGCTCCGACACTGAACCTTCGTGATTCGTGCGCAAAAGGTTAACACGGGTCAGAACATTTTTTAGCCAATCAAAGAAGCTGAACGACCCTACAGTGCTTTGGACTGTATCTTGTCTCGAAATCTTTTCGCGAAATATCACTGCCCCTAGGTATGGTTTAAATTGGACAACGAGAAGGAGCTATGCTGGAAAGCTGGATGTGATTGGGAAGGAGAGAACTCAAATATTATTATTCCTAATGATGATGAGCGAGGGACGAGGGATTGTTAAAATGAACAAATCCGATAGTTAATTAAGTGAGCGGTGGGCAAGAATATTCAGAATATCCAGACGATACGGCGTGCTGGCCATGTGGCATGTACGTCTGCAAACCCTGTTCTTCAAGTCGTAATGGAGAGAGTCATACTAAAGCCTAGAGCCCAGCGCACAAAGGCGGAAGTCGGAGATGAATCCCCCGGAATCCTTGTTTCCGAGAGACGGCACACAGTCACCTCTTCTCAGTTTGGCCTCACGCCAACGAAAAAGTTACCACGGTGCAGCGATGACGAGCGAGCAGACATACAGGTCCACTTTAATTTGCATCGTGTACATGTAACTGTGTACACTATTCGGCAATACAATTTACTTGAGTTAACAGAAACTTGTGAGTTCTCATTTAGTGTAGCTACTCGAACTGAAAGGAGACAGTTCGCATACCCCTCCCCCCTTTATCATATTAATTTTCAAGTTTCTACAAGTTCGCATAATGCGAAATTAATCTAACTTTTAAAATGCAGCATCCAGATGCAAACTTGCCACCAAATATCAATTTAATTTGCCCTCAAGACGAACCATTATAAAAAATAATAAAAAAATAACAGACCTCTGCGTGTGGCAGACGATGGGTCAAATTAGTGAAATAATTACAATAAACAATTGCGGCCAAACTGTACAATGACGTTGAGAACAGTGTGAAAACGAGGGAACACATATGCATTGGAAAGGCTCTGGGTGATCCAAAATGACCCTCAGAAGAGAGGAACGTTTCATCGGGTGACAGGTATGAACTCAACCATTAGTGTCTCTTTACAGCATCCAGAATCATCCAGTGGCATCAATAGTGACCCTTGTTTCCACTATCACCATTGCGAAGCGACTTGCAGATGAAATATTCCCATTCTTTCGTTCTGAATGTCCCTTGGGCTCTCTTGTATTGACGCCTCGACAACAGCGACTTCGTTGGCAGTTCTATCGTTTCTCGCTCCGTCCGGATGACTGTGGAATGGCGATGCATCGTCTTAGGTGGCGAATTTAGATTTTGTGTGCATGCGGGCGACACTCGTACTCAAAATCCGAATTTCGTTTTTGAGCGACAAACTTCCATAACTAGTGGCGTCACAGCGTCGCAAGCAATCTCCTGCGATTCTCAGTCTTCCCTTGGTACTGATCAGGGAAACACTGACGACACAGCGGATACACCTGGGAGATTCTACGGCCTCATGTGTTACTGTGACGGTGCGACTTGAACGGGCAAATTTTCATACAGGATAATGCCCGCACTGTTAAAACGTCCGTACATTTACGGATATTTTCACGGAAATGCACAGTAAATATACGGCAACGCAATCCGTAATGGTGAAAAAACAGAGTTGGGCTCCGTAAATACAAAATGCGGAAAGTCTACATATTTCCTATAGCTTCGGGTTTCGGGGACGAACAATGCCCATTATACACTAATGTTTTGTGAAATTTGCTCATATTTATTTGTAGTTTTACAAAAATACTTTTCACAACTAGCTTCCAAAGAATTCCTTGTACATATACAAAAAAAAAAAAATATTACAGTATATCCACGCTAGGGATGGTGCAGCAATGTACTATAGGACCTTTTAGATCTATAATTGTGTCCGTATAAACGCCTTAATTGTTTTGGGGTTGTACATAGTTAATTGCATCATCATTGCTATTGCCTGTGCCAAGTTTTATTTTATTTAGCTACTTCCTTCTGTGTGCGACTATTTTTATAGTAAATGAGAGTGTATTTTTTTTAAACAATATCTTAGGGTTTCAAAAACACTTTTTAACACTTAAGCTCTGGTTCGTGCAAAATACCTGCTTGAATGTCATCATTCTTAAATACGGTAATATGGTGTTCTTTTATACATACAATTATGTACGTATATACACATATCTAAAACTATGCACAAAGCAGAGTTCCAGGGGCTCTAGGTAAGGCGAAAAAATTTCACCCAAAATTATTTTTGCAGCTGCAGTACAATATCAATATTCCAACAATATGTAGGCCCATATATGCATGTGTACATACTGTATGATGCTCACAAACATAAATTGCCATATACCCTAACGCGCTTCCCAAGGATGGTACACACCCTTGAAAATAGTGATGTTAGACTGGCTTATTGCGAATAGCACGGTAAATAATTTGTTTGGAGCTCTGAATGTACGAATGGGGTGCCATTAAACGGAGATACACATCCAGAGCAAATACCATCTGTGCCATAAAAGTAAGTCATGGAAATAATGATCTTGCCACCCCGCGGCTGCTTGAAATTTTGCTATGCGAAATGACAATCCAGTATTCGTCACTAATCATATATAAGCATAATAACACTAACAAAATGGTTGTATTGTGTTATTACGCTAGACTCCATCATTTTAGAGAAATTCGTGCATAACATTTATTCCTACCCCATTCATGATAGTCGATTTTAATTTCGCGTTGTGATATTTCAAGGTAACAACGGGGTGGCAACCTTCATTAATTCCATGACGTACTTTTATGACAAAGACAGTATTTGCTGTAAACACGTATCTTCGTTTCATGACAAACTATACGTGAACTCAAGAGTGCCAATGAAATTATTTCCCGAGGCATTCGCAATAAACAAGTCTATCATCAACACTTTTTAAGGGCGTGTACCACCCTTAGGAAGTACGTTAAGTTCTATGTTTTATATACGCTATTTATATATATATATCGCCTATATTTTTGTGAGAAATCTCTTACCGGAGTTTATTGGTATTAATTGTGAACANTTTGCAGCTGCAGTACAATATCAATATTCCAACAATATGTAGGCCCATATATGCATGTGTACATACTGTATGATGTTCACAAACATAAATTACCATATACCCTAACGCGCTTCCCAAGGATGGTACACACCCTTGAAAATAGTGATGTTAGACTGGCTTATTGCGAATAGCACGGTAAATAATTTGTTTGGAGCTCTGAATGTACGAATGGGGTGCCATTAAACGGAGATACACATCCAGAGCAAACACCATCTGTGCCATAAAAGTAAGTCATGGAAATAATGATCNTGTGCCATAAAAGTAAGTCATGGAAATAATGATCTTGCCACCCCGCGGCTGCTTGAAATTTTGCTATGCGAAATGACAATCCAGTATTCGTCACTAATCATATATAAGCATAATAACACTAACAAAATGGTTGTATTGTGTTATTACGCTAGACTCCATCATTTTAGAGAAATTCGTGCATAACATTTATTCCTACCCCATTCATGATAGTCGATTTTAATTTCGCGTTGTGATATTTCAAGGTAACAACGGGGTGGCAACCTTCATTAATTCCATGACTTACTTTTATGACAAATACAGTATTTGCTGTAAACATGTATCTTCGTTTCATGACAAACTATGCGTGAACTCAAGAGTTCTAATGAAACTATTTCCCTAGGCATTCGCAATAAACAAGTCTATCATCAACACTTTTTAAGGGCGTGTACCACCCTTAGGAAGTACGTTAAGTTCTATGTTTTATATAGGCTATTTATATATATATATCGCCTATATTTTTGTGAGAAATCTCTTACCGGAGTTTATTGGTATTAATTGTGAACANGCTATTTATATATATATATCGCCTATATTTTTGTGAGAAATCTCTTACCGGAGTTTATTGGTATTAATTGTGAACAAACTGAATGCATAAAGTTTTTATGTATATTTAATAATATATATAATCGTAATATATATTGAATTTACGTATTTTCGCCACGTTAATTTATGCTTCACTAGATCAATGTTCATCCCGCAATTGGTTTTCTTGTTGATTTGTGAGCGACTGAGACCCTAGAATATGTGACTACGATCAGTGCAGCTCACGTGTTAAAGTAACTTGAACATAATACTAAATACGCCACAAACATCCATGACCTTACAGGGATTCGAAACCGATACCTTGATCTTAGCCACGGATGTGTTGCCTGCTTGTCCATCGTTTTCAAGAAAACTCATTAACTGAAAGGGAAGACTATTCTCCTTCCTTTCGCCATTAAAGTACATAAGAATATGATCATAATATATGATAAACAGGCAGTGTTACCCGTCGAGGAAGGCGATTGGCTGCGAGGAAGAGGCGAGCCCTCCTTCCAATACGACACACATGTGAGACAAATGCGCTGGTGTAGGATATCTCTTCTCCTTGCTTGGCCCGCTTCACGCCCCAGGCCGCAGATGTTCAGCTCTCGGCCTCCTACAGTCATCCCCAATTAGCAGGCGGCCACTGCCAACACTTGTTATCTACCTGCTGCTCTTCCTATAAAACACTCTCAACATTGCAGGCACGCTCGCTTTACGCCGGTTAATTTGGTACCACGCATGGTATGTGTTTATGAAACAAAAAAAAAAATCAACTAACGTTTGTATTTATTATTCCTGTAATTACCGTTGCTACGCTGGCCTGCAAATGCAAACACGTAGACCCTTGTGCCGCTGTAAGGTTGTTACACCTGTGCGTCTGTTTTAGTTCTTTTTATAGTATGATATTAAAGATGGCTGAAGCATAGTAGCACTTAACTGATGAACATCTAAGTCTTCGAGAAATAGAACACCTGCTTCTTCGTAAAATTAAAACACAATTCAGTAGTAGGGTTATGATGGCTTTGAGGCAACAGCGTGATGGCGCGGAGTGCCAGAGCTGTCCATGCTCTGTCATTCCAGTTCCCCGGCAACCATTTTCCCTCAAAATTTTACTTTTTTCCTTAAAAAAACAACTATTTTCCCCTCAAGATTGACTAAATTTTCCTCAGAATAGCCCCTTTCGCTCAAAATTCTCCTTTTCCCTCAAAATTTCTCTTTTCCCTCAAATTTTCCCTTTTCCCCCTCAAAATTTCTTATTTTCCCTCAAAAAAAGCACCTATACCCCCCTAGTTGCAAAAACGATCCCCCGAAAGGCACTTTTCGGTCCATCGGAAGGATTTGGGGGGATCGTTTTCAAGGGCAGAGCAGCGGTGGCCGTATTGGTTTTATAGGCATAGGGTATGCCAAATCTATACACAGGGTCCAGGATCCGGAGTCAGACCTGACCATCAGCCATCTTGGTTCTGTCAACCATCTTGTCCGCCATGTTGTATATCAGTGACCTTGACCTTGATCGTTGACCTTGACTCCATGACCATGGTATTGAATTACATTGAACCCAAACAAATCCAAACAATAACAAAAAACTCCAAAAATAGCAAAAAATAAAATAATATATTAAGAATTGTATAAAAAATTTATAAAAACTTATTCAAAATAATTAGTAAAAGTTTTTTTTTAACTTACATTTCCGGAGGTTTCTCCAGCACCATGTCCAGTCAATCACATTGTCACAACCATTCCCTCCTCTACCAATGTTTCATATTGGTTAATTATTCGGCATGTCTCCGCCCCCCTCTCCCATACTCATTCTGTCGAATGCACTCCACCAGCCATATTGGTTTTTTTTCGTTTGTAATTTGTTTACTTTATATTACCTGGGTAGCACAAGTGTATTAATTTTCGATTTCGTCACCAGGCGATTTATCGATTTAACCATCAGGTGGCAGCCATATTTGTTTACATTTATTTTAAGTATAGGTGCTCCTGTCTGCGCCTGAAATATTGGATTCTATTTCCATCACCCAAGTGGTGCTAATTTCTCGATTTAGCCACCAGACGAGCTGACGAAACAAACATTATCTCATGCACTGTCATGCAATGTTCACTGTCTTGAATTTTTTTTTCTAAGCTACCTTTCTTTCATTCTCTGTCATTCCTTCTTAATTTTGTCACCGCGATTAAGTCACCTGTGATCCTCCCACCATCTTACATTGTATTCATGCTCTGCCATTTAGTAGCCTGCTGTTTACTCGGTCCCCTGTAACCACCATCTTGGGTTACATCACTTCCGCAATCTTTGATTACACCACATGGTCTTGACCTTTGACCATAGAAATCTTAAAAATGCATGTCTCTAGTATTAATTACGTGTTATCAATGTCTAGTATGGACTATTCATTTTCTGCAGAGCGTAAACATAAAAAAGTGGTTCAGTGTATGAGAAGACGATTTATTATTATTATTAATAATAATACATACTGTGAAGTCTCGACTACTGGCAAAATAATAACGAAATTTGCGTAACTCTTGTTTATGTGTGATAGTAACACGCCTCTCTCCCAGCTATATGCGTGGGGGAAGGGGGGGTCGTGTAGTGGTTAAACACTCACCTCCATTAAGACGAACCGGGTTCGATTCGAGGCAGTGAATTTTCGCTAGTGGGTAAACGTGGCGGACGCTGCTGTTGGCCTGTGGGTTTTCTCGTGGTACTTCCGTTCCCTCCGCCGTTTGATTCAGTCGCCTCTGCACCTCCACCTCGCTTCACGCTCATCGGAGATGGAAGACCTCGTATGTTGAGCGTCGTGAAGATCTCATACTATAATCCATTCACGGTATCTTCGATACTTTTGAAAAGAACCTTTGAAAAATCACCCTAGGAGTTACATGTTCAATTGGTTATAAAAAAATATATATGGAAAAAGGTTTTGTCTTGCTTTTAGCACTGAAGCACTATATAAATTGGTTGTTTTAAGTTTTAAGTATATTTTTTCAATAAATTATAATAATTGGTTAAAAGTCCGTTCGAGTTAACAACGGATTTTGAAGGGACATGTTGGTTATAGCTGAAAAGAAATAGTTCGTGGGTTAAATATTAATATGTATAAATTTAATGCCGTAATTGTAAAGTTAATATTCCTAAACTATATATTTACATTTTCACGTAGCACTCATGGGTAAAGATTTCACTGTTATTAATTGAAATTAAATAAATTTCAGTGTCTGTCCAGCGGACTCATACACTCCATCTTGTCCCTTTGGGCACGTTTTTTTCAGAAGTATAACCACGCCATATTGGATATTGGAGACGCTGAATTGTGGTTATAAAACTAACGTAACACATTCTTTCAACTTATAAGATAATTCTAGGTTAAGATGTAATTTTAGTATTAGCGTTGTTATTTCTGCACTTTATCAAACAAACGTGCAAAATATAGAAAGGAATTTGGATATTTCCGTTACGTAATTCCCTTCGCAATCCTTAACAGAAAACATATTTTAAAAGAATGAAAAGGAATCGAATTTTGGTCAATAACTGATAATCGATTATTTTCGAAAGCTTTTTGTGAAGCGTAAGAGATAGCAGCACAGTAGCGTTTGCTTACACGTCTTTCTATTATATCGTCTTTGCGCCGCAGGTAGTGTTGTTTTGATGTTGTGGCAGTGAAGAAGTGCGACAGTTTCTTGATGGAAAAGCGATGTACCTACACCGCAGGTTTAAAAATGAAAGTGATTTTGTTCGCTGAAGAGTTTGGAAATCGAGCCGCGGGCCGTGAATTCGTAGTAAATGAAACGTTAGTGCGGGGCTGGAGGAATTTTTCTCACTTATAAGTCGCACCCCGAGTTTTCAATAAAATTTTTTAAATAAAATGTGCGACTTATATGTGATAAAATACGGTACCATTTATCACAGTGAAATCTTTAACCTGAGTGCTACTTCCAAAAGTTTATTATGTAAAATTTAACTTTTTCCTTACACCAAATATGTAAATAAATCTTAATACAATAAGTAAACTTTAATTAAATTATATAATTAACAGTTCCGATATATACTTCAATCTACCTTTTTGTATGTATTACAACATTTTGCTAAATTGATTAGCATTTTTTAGACATTTGGAGAATTTTATTAAAGTATATGACAGTTAAGATTACATGGCATTGTTTCTCTTCAAAAATAAATGTTGGTAGTTCCCACATGGACACTTAATAAAATATTTGACAGTTCCCTCATGGCACTGTTTGTTTACAAAATATTTGAGAGTACCCACATGGCACTGTTTTTGTTTGCAAAACGTTTGACAGGTGTCACATGGCAATGTTTTGTTTACATACTGCGGAAGGATACATAATCGGGTCCCTGAAAGTAGATCTTTAGCAGGGCTTCAGAAAATCTTGAAGTTACCGTGAATACACTATACCTTCCTCCTCGCAGTATCGTCACTTCACTCCTTCCACGATGACTACCGGAATCAAAAATTCCCACCTACAANTATACCTTCCTCCTCGCAGTATCGTCACTTCACTCCTTCCACGATGACTACCGGAATCAAAAATTCCCACCTACAAGGAAAAATTATTTCATCTTCTCAAACATACGTGTAAATATTCTCAAAGTGACGTCGGCATACAACTCCTACCGGGAGGAAGTGAACGGTGTTTATTCATTGCTGTCTATGAATCAGAAAAAAGAATACGTGGCGACAAGTAACCATAATTCCAGTGGTTTGCCGTTGTCTTCCGCAGTACCAACTAACACCACGTCCATAACACACCAACCTTAGATGTACAATTCCTGTTGCAAAGTTCACAAAAAATTTTCGTGTGGTGCTCCCTGGGCATCAAAGATTTTTTTTTTTTTTTTTTTTTTTTTTTTTAAGTTTTGCTAGTTTTTGTTTGTAAACTCAGAGAGTTGGACTAGGTCGATTACACGAAACGAGAAACGAGACGACGTGGGTTGTGTTCGAATTCACTGCAATGTGCCCTTTATCCCTTCCCGTGCGATTAGTCCTTATTCCCTTCATGACGGAGTGCTACTGTGAATTATGTTAACTAGTGTTAAACTGAATATAATCTACGTAGAATACATTCAGTATTATGTTAACTAGTGTTAGACTGAATATAATCTACGTAGAATACATTCAGAATTATGTTAACTAGTGTTAAACTGAATATAATCTACGTAGAATACATTCAGTATTATGTTAACTAGTGTTAGATTGAATATATTCTACGTAGAATACATTCAGTATTATGTTAACTAGTGTTAGACTGAATATAATCTACGTAGAATACATTCAGTATTATGTTAACTAGTGTTAGACTGAATATAATCTACGTAGATTACGTTCAGTCTGCCTACGCTCCTCCGTACTATGTCACGTCGACCCTGAAATGAAGACAACATGTGGGGCAAACTCGTTTCCAGTTTGCAGCTCGACAACTGTGAAATAAACATGTGCAGTTGGGAAACTTGATTGAAAAATACTTACACGTGTTCAATTTATTATAACGCGCGGGAGCCAAATCACAAAACGTGGACGAACTAAATACTTCAAAACAGCAGAGCGACGGAAACTATCTAAGGCTCGAGAAGCGTAAGATACTCGTGGCCTTGGCTGTAGTGGAATTTCTAGGGTGCACGTGTTCATTTTCTGTTAATTCGAAAAGCGGTGTGTGACGTCACATCCTCGAGGCCAGATAAGGGTCCTTGGATGCCGGAATGGACGACAGCCATGGTTTACATAGACGTGTGGCAGCCCTGTTTCGGCAAATTGCTCGCTGCTCACGCCTCGATACTTGACGTATGAAGGGGGCCGCGGTGGCTGAGCAGTTAGCCTGCTCGCCTCTCACGATGGCTANCAAATTGCTCGCTGCTCACGCCTCGATACTTGACGTATGAAGGGGGCCGCGGTGGCTGAGCAGTTAGCCTGCTTGCCTCTCACGATGGCTAACCGGATTCAATCCCCGGCCGTGTCACTCCCGGATTTTCGCATGTGGGAATCGTGCCGGACGATGCCGCTGGTCGGCGGATTTTCTCGGGGATCTCTCGTTTCCCCCGCCCTTTCATTCCGGTGCTGCTCCATTCTCACCTCACTTCACCCTTATCGGCTCTTAAGAACTCGTTGTTAAGAGCCACACAAATATCTCAACTCTCACCTCAACTGGACGTATGAACGTGTTTGGGGGTGGGTGAAAGAAGGGAGAGTGGCAGCGGCGTGTGGTGAACTGTTGCAAGGTAAGCTGTGTTTTACTCTGTGCTATACACTTAAACGTTTGCTAGTTCATCCATCGGCCACTTAAACGTACTAGTGCACTTGACGTCAGAGCACGTGTGTAATGGGTGCCTCGCCGCTCTCTCGTGAGTGGCCGCAGTACATTCAGTTTCTCCCAGCTCCACTCTGGTTGCTGGTTCCTGCTGCGTGCGCCGAGTGTGTACGGCACTGGGCAAACACCAGCTTACGTTGCAACAATTCACCACACGCCGCTGGAGGGTGGTAATATCTCACAGCTGCAGTGACGCCCAGAACTCGGGGGCAAAGAAAGGAAGACTGTGATGCAAGAATTGTTTCCATATATCGTGTTCGGTTCCCACAAAAACCTTCCGCGCCAGTAAATTAGTGCCCCAAACGAGGCGGGCACCGCTGCCCC
>NQII01001320.1:836030-856628 GCA_002778355.1 Clitarchus hookeri
GAGACTTGTCACCTCTCGCCGCGACAGGCGACACGCTCTGGCGCTCGCCGATTATCGGGTGCTTTGCCTCACGTTTGCGCCCACAGATGCATCTGCGCACGCCGCTCGATCAGACACCCCCCCGTATCCTCGTGCCTTTACAATCCAAAAAAACCCTGGCATGCTTTCTCCCTCGCCCATTCTCAAGTCGACCACGAATTTTCGAGAATGAACCAGGAACCAGGCCCGCTGATAAAGCTTCATAAAGGCAGGGGATTGAACTTATGATAAAAGGTAAATTTCCAAATTTTTTCACGGGACTATTGTGGGTTAATAGAATAACGAACGTCCAGTCACACACAAAATTTCGATATACGTTTATTTTACCCACGCGTTACGTATAGTCCATTCACGGTTACTTCGCACCTTTCTGAAGCCCTGCTAAGGTTCTACTTCCAGGATACTCGTCTGCCTCGTGCAAACAAAGCTTAACTAAGTCTGGAAAATTACGCTAAAGGGACAACGTACCGCATTCGTGAGCACTCAGTGCAATACTATAGTATATACTATAGTATATACTATAGTATATTATACATAAGTACTTTTCTTACTGGGCATTACCAACACACATATTTTGCCACAGTTTTTAATTAACATTAATTATAAATTAAATATAATAATTTATAGACAAAATAAAAATATAAGTTTAATTTAATTAAAAATAAGGTACTTTTATGAACACAATTATAAAACGCTTGTGAAACATGGTGGCATATTTAGGAAACTACGAAACACGTCATAAATGGGGCGATTTTTCAAAAAGTTCTATTCAAAAAGTGTTAAGAAACCGCGAACAGACTATAGTACATTTGCGTCAGTTTACAGGACGGAGTTAACGATGTGTGATCTCAATTTCCGCACCGTCTTTGGCATGAGAGAGCGACCACATAAAACCCGACTTGCACGAAGCGCCACGGAAAATTGTAAGTCAGGGGAACGTCTGGATTTCTTGGCGGCTATCCCAACTGTCGCCCGACCACGTCTGTCGCACGACCAAATCATCGATCTGCGGAGATTTTCGTCGATAAGACACGGTGCTTACAAATGAAAGTGTGAATGGATCTCCAACCCTAACTCAAAACGAACGCGTACCCGTTTTGTGCAAACTGCCGCACTGACCATTCTGTCAGCATATCGAGGAGCTTGACATCTTTCGCCGCGGGCCGGGTTGAGAAGATTACCTGTCCAGAAAACTTGCACACCCGATGTAGCTGACAGCTTCTCGTGATAACGGAACACACAGAACGAATTCCCAACAGGTATACTGGATTGGAAAGGGATTGTTAACGTCCCCTGGTGTTATGCTTGAAGGCGTCTCTTCTAGATTCTCTCCACCCATAGCGACCCATGACTCCTCAACGTAGATTGGGCTCCGCCGCCCGTTTCCCTATGGGATACCAGTTTCCTCGTAACTGGACAGGGGTGTCTGCCATGATGGCTCGGGCCGACAGATGGTGCTTACACTTGGCGGAGTGCTGGACCACTTGGAACTCATGCCGTTGGGGCCCAAGACTGGAATCTCAAAGTGAAGAAATTCTAATGTATGGTGATGGTCAGATGCCGACGGCAGTTTGGCCGTCTGGCGGTCCTGCTGGTGGATGGGCAGCGTTGCTGTGCACCGCGGAGGCAATGACGAAAACATGAAAGACCTGGGGATGGTTGACGACATGAAATAATCTTTTAACTCAGAGTACCTGGGGCTCAATCCCGTCTGCCGTGACATGGGCGGGGGTTGCGCCTGCCACTCCGTGGGTGCTGGGCACGGTTTGTCTTCCTGCAAGGGCAGTTCAGGGGCGGGATTACTTGGGGCGAGCAACCGGCCTGTGATGGGCGTTAGGCTCATGCCCGGTGCCTTTGTTCGCCTGGGTGCTCGCCGTAGGTCGAGCGGTCGGTTTCTGAAAACCCACAAGTGCCATGGAAAATAAGCGGGAGCGCGGGGCTGATCGGTCGAGCCCCCCTCCCTCCCAAGAGGTTTTCTCTGGTGTCGATCAAATTAGGTTGCACTCGTCGCATGCTGGAGAAGGTCTGGAGAGAATCACCGTCTTAAAGAAAGGCCGGGAGGTGAGAGGCGCACTGCTCTAGTTTTGTCCTGGAGAGAGACTAGGGACCAGGGTAGTACCCTGGCCACACAACACGCTTAGTGCTGAGTACGGGGGTCTCAGTTCTTGTGTAAGGGTGCGCCCTTGCCGTGCTTGTGAAACAGGTTGGGGCTTTGGATCTGGTCAACTCAGGGACACTTGCGATGAGAGGGTGTGATCTCTCACCCCCTCCCCCCTCCTGATGGGGCGGTCGTAGCGGCGGTGTAGCCGTAAGGCTAAGAGAGCGCCAAGTAAAAATATAAAAACATGGCTTCCATTAAGTTGTGTATATAGCAACGATAGCTATATGAACATGAATGTTCTAACTGGAAAATAAATCAGTAAACTTTCTAATTTGAAGTAAGTTTTAAACCCACACAGTGCTGAAATTTACCACACATCGGCCGGCAAATCTATAGATGTTACTGTAGTCCATTCTAGATTACTTCACACTTTTATGAAGCCCTGCTAAAGTTCTACTTTCAAGCTATTCCTTCGCCTAAAAACTTAACTTGGTCTAGAAAATTACACCAAAGGGACGACGTACAGTATTTTTGCGCACTCAGTTTAATAATAACTTGCGAGAACTATTTATTACTAGGTGTTACCAACACACCTATTTCCTCCCTGTTTTATTCATCATTATTTATGAATGCAATATTTTAAGTTAAATATAAAATAAAAGTCAAAGTCAAGTTTAATCAAAAATATGATGATTTCATGCCCACAGAAGTATAAAGCGCTTGTGATACGTGACATATCTAGGAAAGAACCAAACACTTCTAACATGTGGTGATTTTTCAAAGGTTTGATTTAAAAAGGGCTAAGATACTGCGAATAGGCTATACACAAAGTTGGGAACTTCGCAGTGCTTTTGACATTTTCTGAACAAATGTTGGCTGTGCGAAGCAGTGGCTAGGCCCGTTCTACAACACACGGGTGTCTATAAAACCGGACACGGAATATGCAGTCTAAATAACGGCGGGCCAAGGTGGAGGAGGGGGGTTGTTTTTCAACTATTACACAGTACACAAAAACGGGACGGTCTGTGCAACCTACGAAATCAAAATACCTCCTAGTGTCTCAAATATTAATGACGTAAACTTTATAACAACGCTTCATTTTTAATATTTACGCAATGTAAACAGTACTGCCAAGCCGTACACGCGTGTTCGTTAAAACAAAAACGATGCCGGCCACCATAAATTCATGCTCTCGTTTTCGCGTAAACCACAATGGTCGCTGAAACCGATACCGTCAAATGAAAAACTTGGTTCCTATTAGCTACACGAATTCACATACACGAGTAGCGCAGAGAACCGACAAGAGTTTTCTTTTCTTCCACACGTGTTCGCGTGCGCATGCGATCCATTGGGCACGGCGTGCTTCACGTTATCCTGTGATGCGTGCCCGTGTCATAGTATAATGGACCTTACGAGAGCATGCCCTGCTGGGGAAAAACACTATGCGTAAGAACATTCTTTGCCCCTCAGATTTTTTTTTTTCGTGGCAGTTACTAAAGTAACAATGATTCCACCAAATAAGTAAGTGTCCACCTTGACAGTTCGACAGAGTAGGTTTAATTTTTTTCTGTGCTTTCAAACCAATATGCAGAGCTAATTCTCTTTTCTGGTAGACCTTCGTTACTGTAGTAATACGGCAGATGTTAAATGCAAGATAAGGTTGTTGGCGGGTTCTTAAACTTGAACGTATAATTTGTCAGATGAACAAGATCAACTGTGGAATGAAAACGAGAATCGAAAGAAGGGAGTTTGGGATGTAAAAGACGTTAAGTAAAGAACATTTTACAATGAAACGAGATAATACTAAGTATGCCCTGTGGATGCCTGTCATGCAACACGCTCTGTTGATGCCTGCCGTGAGACAGATTTACCGAATTAAAAAAAAAAACAGAAAGGAATCACGCGCAGGTGAACCGTGAATTTTTTTTCTCATTCGGCTTCAACGTAAAGGTTGTGTTAATCCTAGGATTATTCCGCTTCCGAGATTTGCCTCGAGTTTCCCGAAGCACGTGATTCGTGTTGTCCATCCGAGGCGTGTTTGTTTTCTACCGACGTCGCGCGCGTATTGATAATGATGCAAGTTCGCCTGGTGCGCNTTACAAACAGCTGGCGTGTACCGCAGGGGCAGGTCGAGACCCTAAACCAACACGCGCCTCGCCGCGCCGGTCCTGAAGGAAGGGCTCCAATTACGTGACGCGACAACCTACACGTGTTTTTCGCGTCTGGGAGGATGCGCATGGACCTGCTGCAGCAATTCGATCTCATTTTTTTTTTTAATCTCTCAGGATTTAATATGCGCGTGAAACATGTTTTTTTTATTTCAACTTTTATTCTGTTAGCGAAGTTAATGTTATCTTACACTGGATCCCTATGCACTAATATAATAATTTCAGTACATAACATCTAACAACGTGCACTATCGTCTGTTGGCGGTTTCTTCACACTTTTTTAAATCGAATCTGTGAAAAATCACCCCAATATAATGTGTTATGTTTTTTCCTAAATATATCATCCATCACAAGCGTTTATACATACTTCAGTTAAGATAAAAGTTCCCTATTTCAGGTTAAATTTAACGTTTCGTCATATTCTTTCTGTAAGTTAAATTATAATATTTAATTTATAATTCATATGAATAAAACCAGGGAGAAAATATTGTTATGCTAATGCCTTCTAACAAATGGTTCTTATGCAAAATGTTATTACACTGGATGCGCAAAATTTCGGTGCGCTGTCCCTCTGGTGTGATTTTATTGACTTGGTTAAGCTTTGTTTGCATGAGGCGGGGGGTGATATCCTCTAAGTAGAACTTTAGCAGGGCTTCAGAAAAGTTGGAAGTAACCATACATTGACTATATCAAGATAAATGGGTTCTACGTGGCGCTTGATCTGCGTTACAGAGGGTTGGGGATACAAGTTTTACCACGAAACTATTGAACGTGCGTCCATTGTGATCCTCTACGAAAAGAAAACACACTTCAGACGACGAGGGGTGTTTAGTGCTTGCAAGACGTCCACGCACATTAGATGCGCCATCTCAGAGTACTCCAAAATGGCTAAAAACTGCTTCCTCAAACGCGCTGAGATACATGCAGAAATATTCAAGGAACCTGGCAACAGACTTCCCACCAATAAAATTATAGCGTCACTGATGGTAGCTTATAGGTAGGGCCAGTGACTTTTCGCATAAAAATCGGAGTACATAGTAGACTTCAATACTATATACNATGGTAGCTTATAGGTAGGGCCAGTGACTTTTCGCATAAAAATCGGAGTACATAGTAGACTTCAATACTATATACAAACCTCAGCTGTTGTTATACCTCCATTGACTGCTGGTGCCGTGTCCGTCTTTGACCAAGCCACTCAGGACTCGACACTGAACCTTCGTGATTCGTGCGCAAACGGTTAACACGGGCCAGAACATTTTTTAGCCAATCAAAGAAGCTGGACGACCCTACAGTGCTTTGGACTGTATCTTGTCTCGAAATCTTTTCGCGAAATATCACTGACCCTACCTATAGGTACACGCAGTACGACGAGAACACTGCACGCGAGTTCAGAGCCTTGCGCTCAGAGTCGACGGCGCACTTGATGCGAGTGGCATTGTCGCCCTTATCGCTCCCGCACTTCTCAGCCTCGGGCGAGGAAAGTAGCTACAGGTAGGCGTGGTCATTAGCTACCGAGCAAGGTGCTCAGAGAAGCAGGAGAGAGAAAGGAATCAGCCATGGCTTGTATAGCCCATGCACGGTTACTTCACACTTTTCTGAAGCCCCGCCAAGTTCTACTTCCAGGATATTCCTTCGCCTCGTGCAAACAAAGCTTAACCGAGTCTATAAAATTACACCAAAATTACACCAGAGGGACAACGAACCATTTTCTTGTGGACTTAGTGTAATAATATTTCCCATGAGGATTATTTTTTACTACGCATTACCAACACACTTATTTTATAACTGCTTTCATTAATAGTATTCATAAATAAGATATAGTAATTTATATATAAAATATAAATAAAATCTAAATTTAACAAAAAATTAGACAATTTTGTATTAAAAGTATAAAAAGTTTGTGACACATGGGATATTTAGGAAACAACCGAACACGACATTAATGGGGTGAATTTTTGAAGGTTCTATTCAAAAAGTGTGAAGAAACCGGGAATAAACAATAGTAAACCATCTCAGCATTCTCCTGGAGTGATTTTGGGAAACCTTTGAAAAAAGAAATGAGGATGGTCAGACCGGGATTCAAACCCATGTCCTCACGAACGAATGCGAGTTATTTATTTACCACTGCACCACCTCGCTCCGTACGTGCATTATAAATATAAAAGTATTAAAAAAACTACTGGTATTGAAACAAACAATATCAACGTTTAAACTACTTTAACTTATTAAAAAAAAAGTAAACAAAATTTTAAATTTATAAATTATTTTATAACTAATTAGAAAACATAAAAAAATTTAAGATTTAAAATTAATTGAAACTCAATCATTTAANATTTAAGATTTAAAATTAATTGAAACTCAATCATTTAAATAACGTAGATTGAGTGCGCGATCTTACAAGCGTTATTCTGGTGTTTGGTAAACATGTGATTAAAAATACGCAGCATGGCTGAGTTTCTTACTTCTTAGTACACGCTCGTGCAACGGAGGTATTTAAAGACTTGTGAACCTATTTTTAAAGCAGAGTGTTCACGGGATATGTAATTTGAGCCCGAGTTTTGAAATCATGTTCATCTCTGTCGATTTTCAATTGAGATTGGGATATTTTCTCCGAAGTTAGTAGGTGAAAAAAAAATATCTGACAGGTGCCTGTGTACAGAGAAACCAAAACTAATTTAATATATAAATGATTTGCTTTTGCCGGGTAAGAAAGACAAGGTTCTGCAAAATGAGTGATCTGTGTTTGATCGAACATGCAAGATGGTAACAATGTAAAAAAAAAACAGAAACGTTAGTAGCATGCGTTCATCGAGTTCTGGACTCTTTTTCAAACGGTGACAAGTGAATTACTCTATCGAAAGGTAGATTTTTAAATTATTTTCCTCCAAGATTTTATAACGTTTAATATTGTTACTTACTGGTAGGTTTTACGGCTCGAAGGCCGGCATTCCTTCCATCCTCCCGCACTGCAACTGTACTCGGATGAGTAAGGCAGTGCATGGCACTTTCTCCTCTTCCTTCTTCGGGCCATGACTTATCTTTGTGCCTTACACGGTATTCTACCGGTTTTCTCAGTAAAACCTGTCCTTCTCACCAATTAGAGATATTCTGATTTATTACTTTAAAGCCTTTAACCAAATACCCCTTTATGGGTCCTCGGAAAGCTCTTCTCGCCATTTATAATATTCCTCAAGCCTTTCGCCTATTTTTGTGGCGAAATCTTGCCGTAACTTGAGAAGAGTTTTGTCTCTCCCAATCTTAAGTCAATGCCCTTTCTTTCTGCAATTCCTTGGAGCCATTCCCTTATATCTTCTGTCTTCAAACAGTTCATGATTGCATGCTCCATTCTGTCATCGACTCCACAAACGTCACACAGCGCAGATTGCTCCAAACGGAATCTACCAAGTTTCTCCTCGAAGTTGCCATATCCCGTAAATAGCTGTGCACTATAGTGGTTCATGGTGATCCAGTGGGACTTCATCCTTTCTTGCACATCTGGAAGCAACTCAAAGGTAACTCTTCCCTTTTCTGACCTCGACCATCTATCTTGCCATTCCCTAGCAACTTCAATCAGAAGATCTTGTTTTTCTTCCTTACTTAGCCCTCCATTCCGTGCTCTCTCCGTCATAATTCCACGAACTTTGATCAATAGGTAGAGACCTGAAAAATTCGCAAGTTCAATGACCTGCAAGCTAGACTCTACAGTTTTATGTACAAATATGCCCATATCAACTGCACATTGGTTGTCTGCTGTCGCAGTGAAAGGCGACGATTGGGCCAGCGCTCCCCAGGAGGTGTGAAACACTGTGTGGACCAAGGGCTGAAGTTTTATTAACACACGTGTTTTGAATTCTAGCTTGTGCCGAATTGAATCCGCGAATTTTCTGGTCTCTACCAATAGGTCAACTGGAATCACCTCTGTCAATACTGGAAGTGGTTCATTGGATACTGTCCTGTATGCCCCCGTTACTGTCAGCAGTGACGCCCTCTGAGCACTAACCAATTTCATNCTTGTGCCGAATTGAATCCGCGAATTTTCTGGTCTCTACCAATAGGTCAACTGGAATCACCTCTGTCAATACTGGAAGTGGTTCATTGGATACTGTCCTGTATGCCCTCGTTACTGTCAGCAGTGACGCCCTCTGAGCACTAACCAATTTCATTGTATGCCTTTCCAATTGAGCCCTGTTATACCACATAACAGCTCCATATTCAATAATAGCTTCAAACACTGCTCTATAAATTGTCTTCAGAATGCTGAAACTTAATTTCCAACTGGTTTTACCAGTGCTTTTCAATTGCTGGAACACAACAATTGCCTTTGCTAGAAACATATTCAATATGTTTCAGGTAACTGTTCTTATTATCCAAAATGACTCCCGTATATTTCATCTCACTCACATGCCGCACAGATTCCCCGCCAAAACGCACAGTAGGTGGCCTGCCTAAACTTCCTTCCTTACTAGCAGTGCGAGGTTCACAAACGATCGCCTCGCCCTTTTATTAATGCAACTTTGTTCTGCTTCTAGGCCTGTTTCACTTCTACTCCTCTCGCCAGAGAAGGATTACCGCCATTCCCAAAATCAAGTTTCGGAAAGAGTTGGCAAGGAACAATACAAATCCAACTGATGAAATATATTTTTAACAATACATTTTTAGCAATACAGATTTGATAGGCAAAATTTATTTATGAACAAACACTGATGTTTTTTATNCCTCTCGCCAGAGAAGGATTACCGCCATTCCCAAAATCAAGTTTCGGAAAGAGTTGGCAAGGAACAATACAAATCCCACTGATGAAATATATTTTTAACAATACATTTTTAGCAATACAGATTTGATAGGCAAAATTTATTTATGAACAAACACTGATGTTTTTTGTTGCTGACTTAAAATACCACAATTAATCATTTTGAAAACGAATGACTTTAACTTGGCGTGAAATAATATTTATTGTTGGTGAAATAAATATAAATCAAATAACAAAATTGGAAAATACAAATTATCTGAGAAAAAATTAATTGTATTGTGCAATATGAAATAACAATTAATCATATCCCAGGGAGGTGAATAACTTTCGCAGGAAGGGGAAGAATTTTCTTTGCATTTTTACATGGCTGGGAATTCCCGTTTTTATCTGCCGTTAATTCGCACAATGCGTATGAAAGTAACAATATAAAACCGGAGATCGCGTCTTAGGATGTTTCTGAACTAATCTCGTATTTGTCTTTTTACATTCTTGCATACTTATATTGCATTCGGACCCGAACCTGAAGATTTCGGACAGGTATACTTGTTTGCTTCGTAAAATCTCCTAGCCAGGTAATTAGTTTCTCAACATTAAATTGAATGAATAAAATCTCACATTTGCTGAAATTCATGTTATTTTACAATCCACTAAGGCGATGTAAATGTGATATGCATGTAAAGAAAATTGTATTGATATAAATTTATCGTCGCAAATATGTTGCAATTAGTGAACGCTTGTGCTCTTAGAAAGCTCATTGAATTGTCATTGATCACCTGTTTTTCGTAAATTTTGTTTAATTCGTAAAAGTCTACATTTTCCCACCGTTTTGCCACATATACTGCCATGCGTGTTTGAAGACCGTGCTGTTTGTAACTGATTGACTAACTTTACCTAGGCTTTTGTAAGATATCAACTGACACTTGCTTTTAATAACTTCAATAACAAGGTTACGTATTCCAATATTTACGTGTATCGTACAATGCCTTTACTTATAAACAAACTTGCTAACTTCAGTAGTCTTTAAATAGTTAGTACAACAATTTTGAAAGCTAACTATAATCTATAACTTGAGCTTCAAAATTGCTGTGCATGTGCGCCGTAAGGGCGCGAGAAGTACGCATATTCGTACACTTGTGTGCTTGGGTAGTTTACTTGGAATTCGGACAGCCCTGGTGATGTCGTTCATGGGGAGAAGCACACATAAGTACATACTTAGGTGAATTTGAACACGGCCTTAGTTTTTTTTAGACAGTCTCTTGTGTTTTCGACGCTGGACGTCAAGTAAAGGGTTCTCGGCAGCTGTGATCTCGCCTCGCCGAAGACCCGCACATGTACCAAAAACTACTGGCTACCGATTCCGGTTCGGAACCTGCAATGTAACTATATTTCAGTAAATTTCCTAAACTGTAATGGAAGTTTTTAACCTATGCACAGGATTGGGAAACGTACTACACATCATTCTGCAAATATAAGAATGCCACTATAAAAAACTGCGAACTTCACTAGCCTACGCATTCGGCTCCTTCCTTAACGAACCTAGGGACGTTACCATCCATGTATAGAGGGCTGCGAAACGGGTTCGATTCCCGGCGGGGTTGCTCCCCGGATTTTCGCACGTGGGAATCGTGCCGGACGATGCCTCTGCCCCCGCCCTTGCATTCCGGCGCTGCTCCATACTCACCTCGTTTCACCCTCGTTGGCTCTCAAGGTCTCGATGTTAAGAATCGCCCAAACTTCTCCACTCAATACGCATGTACTATTATGTTACAAATTTCCGAAAAAATTTCTTAGAGCGCAATATAATCACGTGCCTCGCAGTGGTGTCACACTTGGCTTGCACTCGGGATAATCGAGTTCGATTCCCAATCTGGCCATCCTTTTCGTCGTCGGAGGTGATGCCTATGTTATGAATTTGGTGGCTGTATCTTACACAGTTCGAAAATTACATCCGACTATGCGTATACGAGGGCTTAATGTCTAATTGTCTCCACCACCCTAATAGGCGATGCCTATGTTATGAATTTGAAGACTAAATCTTAAACGGTTCGGAAATGGCGACCAACTATGCCATCACGCAAGGCGAAATCACGCCAAGCGAATGATCTCTAGAATGATTCCTTGAGGCGGTATAACACGATACCAGATTCCGTAAAAGCTTGTGCAAGGTCCGCCATAGCGGCCGTTATACTGGCTAGTGTGACACCCGTCATGGCATTTCCCGCCTTGTACGGTCACATTTCGTATCAGGTTTGGTAATAGAACACGTCCTATTTTTCGTGGCATGTTCCACACCAGGTTTCGTACCTGGCCAATTAAAACGCAGTTTCAGAGCGTAGGGCGCTCCTGGTGGCTACTACTTGAAACGAGTTGATGAAGAAACCGAAAAGGACGCCTCCATATTACTCGTCGTTATCGTATATTTAATTCATTTAAAAGAGTTTCAACCTAACGAATGTGAGGTAGTATTGGCGATAACAACTTTTACTTGCTGTTTAAAATCGTTCTAAATATTTAAAACATTGCCTACAGAATTAAAAAATTAATTCGTGTGGTTCTCTTATCTACTGTTTATATAGTTAAACACGGCGCCCACGATTAAAATGTGAGTTTTAGACGTGAGTTCGAAACTCCATCGCTCCCTAATTTTTTTATCATTAAATTATACATGCGAACAATAACTCGATACGTAAAAAAAAAAAATATTTTGCAAACGGTTAAAAATTTTTGTCGAAATTAAAAATAACACGCTCGTGCTCTAGTGACTTCACATCTTTTTTCAAGAAATTGAATGAAACTATACTAGTAAGCAATCAATTTATGTAAAAGGCCAACAGTAATATAACATTATTAAGATGTGCTAGCTAGTTTTTTTTATAGGCCTACGCAAATTACTAACTTGTAGCAGTTCTACGAATGGGGTTAATATTTACTACAAACCACTCACTGCGCACCCACCGAGGGTGTCAAATGCCAGTACGCGAACTTCTGTCGTGTAATAAGGATCTCTCATGGCGGCTCATATAGTGGTTGGTATACCGGCTCGTGTCCCTCCAGGACTTGTAGAAGCTTGTACATTACCATGTACGGCAGAAGGTATCGTGTAACATCGGCTTTACTACAGGCGACTCCTTCCTCGTTCCTCCTTCTCCTAGGGCAGCTTGCTCCGTCTCCAAATGATCTCGCTGTCAACGTGACGTATGGCCCAACCCACCTACCTACTGCACGTAGTCAGGAGTTTTAACCTTTGCTAAGGTTTATTCTACTCAGGTTCGGAAGCTCAATGCTTCTAGTTTGGCAACTAAATATCCTCGCCACTAGGTAAGCACTAGTGTCGCACGTGTACACGTGTTCTCTCTATTTTCTGCGTTAAAAAAACGGAATAATTGCAATAATCATAAATCAAATAAATTTTTTAAAAAACTGTGTAACTATGTGAAATCTTTCTCTTTTATTATTCCCGTAGGTTAAATTTGTAATTAAAACTGACCTCTTTGGAACATTGCGCACCTAGCGGCGGAAATTTTTCCTACGCCAAACTCGCCCATAAGAAAACTCGTTTTGTTCCTAACCTGAGTAGAATTAACATTACCTTTGTATAGCTCACACTTTTGACTTTTTATTCCGCCTTTTGTATAATGCCGCAGAAACGTATTGCAACACACGATCGCATCGGTTTAGTCAGCATACGAAAAATAGTTCACAATTGCATCACCGACACAAAGTTAGAAAGATATTTCTGTATTTATAGAATGTCTCATACGTTTTTTTTTTGGCGTGGTCCAATAAAAGTGCAACTAAGTGGAAAATTAATTTCCAAATCTAATTTAACAAGGTTATAGAAGATTTTTTTTTATTTGCCAAATTCAAATATTTGGCTACAGACCAAAATAATTTGTATGTCACCAGAATCCTATAAAGAAATTTCTCGTGAATTCATAATGTGGTTCATCTATAAATTTATTTAAAGTTATACGATACAGTTCAAATCTAAAAATAATAATAATAATAACTAGAAGTTAAGCCGTAATCATAGCAGAAATAATTGTCGCACTCAAAATAAACTGCCTGGTGGCAATTGCGTATGTATTTTTCAATTAAGATCTGTAGCCAAAAATGCAAGTATGATATCAATTTCAAAAATGCAACATTTCGTCAAAAATAAAAAAAATAAAAAAAATAAAAATCTGGCATTTAACATCACTAACGTTTGAATGTTTACACTTTTTTTTTCGATGGGACGTCTGTTTATAAAAAAAAATTTCAACATGTTCCATTTCTCCTCCCCCCCCTACCTAAGGTTCTGCATAAATAAGGATAGAATTATAACGCTACGTAGTGAAGTACGTGGGAAATGTATACCGAGACGTTTANAAGGTTCTGCATAAATAAGGATAGAATTATAACGCTACGTAGTGAAGTACGTGGGAAATGTATACCGAGACGTTTAACAGGAAAAGTCCTCGAAAGGTATCTCACAACGTCGCTCAGAGGTGGATTCTGGGCTTTATGTTCCTAGCGGACGACAAGCCCATGCCCTCTTTAAGGTTAAACAAGGTCTTGTAAAGGACGGGAGAAAGAGAGAGAGGGGGGAAGGATCGGTAGAATGTCAAGTATGTGGACTATCCAGTTTGATGCCGCGGGTGCCTTGCCGCCAAAAGCCCTTTTCATCCTTCCCCCCCACACTCACCGCGGCCGATGCACTGGCTAGGGATGGGCCCGAACAGTTACTTTCACGTAACGAGTTCCATCGTTTTCAGTTCCACGTAAGTAACACGTTCCAGTAACATGTTATTTTTGTAACAGGTTACTTGCGGAACATTTATCGCCCGCCCCGACGTCCCGGGATACAACAATTGCGTTGTTCAATGTCCCGTAAGCTTGGCTTTCCAAGAAATTACGTCTGCGCATGCGCACGGTTTGCAAATCGAGACGTTCCAGAAAATAAATTCCACGCATGCGCACAGCTGCCAGCGGAGACGTTCCAAAAAAAAAAAATTTACGCATGCGCTGTAGTCGAGCGTTGGTTTAAGTGAGTCATTCCAAGACGTTCAAAAAAAAAACGGTATAAACGTTTGAACGTGTTAACTCGCGTGACACGTTACCGAATTGCAACAGTTTATTACAACTGTCACGTTAAATAACGCCCGTCTCTAGCACTGGCTTCTCGTGCGCCGGTTAGAAGCGCGCTCGCGTCGTTAAGCATGTGCATATCAACGCCCACATCACGACCAAACCTCGTCCATCTACATGGATTTAAATGTAAGATTACATACAGCTGGCGCGTCCGTCCCTGTGGACGACCCCGCGGGGACGAGCGTACAGGGAACATGGCCGCAGAGTACGTGATAATGCAGAGGCGAAACAGCCACGTGGGTAGCCGCCTGGTGGAAGGAATTTCGCACGTCTTGAGGCCTGACAGCGTGGGGGCGCTAGGGGCGAGCGATACATGCGCCATCAGCTCTCTCATCGCCCCTACGCGCAAATCACTGAACGGCGTGCAGTCTTACCGACGATAACGCGCCTCTATGAGACTTTCAGCGGAGACCCTACCATTTTATGACTTAATAATAAAAATAAATGTTCGATGCACGTCCCTATTCCTTTTTCTAATGTTTTGTACCGGAATGCTNTTTATGACTTAATAATAAAAATAAATGTTCGATGCACGTCCCTATTCCTTTTTCTAATGTTTTGTACCGGAATGCTCACACCTAAAAATGACCGTGAAAACATCCGTTTGGGCAGTTTTCACTAACACAAAAACCCGCAAATGGAGGAACTGAAAAACGTATGCAGACGAGTAACGTTTCTTAAATTATATTCGTAAGCAGACCCCACTCAGACACGTTGGACGGTTTTTTTAATAACACGTTTTCTGCTTGGAGCTCTGCGCGCCGTTCGGCGGCCTACCCAGGCGACCATCTTAACACCGCTAGCTCCGGCAGCACACGCCAGCAAAATGGCGCCACTGTCCAGCAGCNTTATGACGTAATAATAAAAATAAATGTTCGATGCACGTCCCTATTCCTTTTTCTAATGTTTTGTACCGGAATGCTTATACCTAAAAATGACCGTGAAAACATCCGTTTGGGCTGTTTTCACTAACACAAAAACATGCTTTAGAGATAAATGGAGGAACTGAGAGACGTATGCAGACGAGTAACGTTTCTTAAATTATATTCGTAAGCAGACCCCACTCAGACACGTTGGACTGTTTTTTTAATAACACGTTTTCTGCTTGGAGCTCTGCGCGCCGTTCGGCGGCCTACCCAGGCGGCCATCTTAACACCGCTAGCTCCGGCAGCACACGCCAGCAAAATGGCGCCACTGTCCAGCAGCATGTCGAAACGCCGGTCACCAATCAGCGCCTGGTGACTTACTCGCCAGTCGGCAGCCCAGCCAATAGGGAACCTTTCCCAAGATGCAGCGGGCAGACACGAGGCCCTGAAATAGATCGCATGCTTTCACGGTCGTTATTAGTTAACATAAAAAAAGAGGGGATGAGAAAATTAATAATTCCTGCACAATGTCCAAATTGTACACCTTGGCGGAATAATTTACTTTTCTGGACTGACCTGGCATTTTTTAAAGTGCTTTGTAGGCCTGTATTACTGGGTAAATATAATTAGTGACTTTCGCAGTTACGGTTGCAGAAGATGTGGGACGTTTTGCCCTGTGGCGATGGTTGCGAAGTGACGTGGGGAATGTAGATAAGAAGGAATTAAATTGTGAGGTAAACGGGAGCACCCCGAGAAAATTCGCCGGCGCACGGCAACGCCCGCCACGTTTGCCGTCATGCGTACATCCGGGCGTGATCTTCCTTACGACGAACCCGGCTCGCTGAGGTGGGAAGCGAGTGACAGTGATCTGAACAATGAGGCCCTACGCAGCTACAGAGTAGATAAGTACACAGAAGCGAAATAGCGTGGCGGTTCCTTTTATGTGAACGTGCACACTCGCTGGAGGTTGGTCACAGAGTATCAACCTGTTACTTTGAATCTGATACCCACTTGTATCAGGTACTGTGAACGAGTACAAGGCCGAAGTATCAGATACATTTAGTATTAGTTCAACATTCGCCAGTTGTGTTTCGCCTGCTGTTCCATGTAACATCGAAACAACTTTTATTATATTTAAAATGTGTGATTAAGTTAGAATCCAATTTATTGGTTTATGTTTGGCGACTGCACAGTTGAGCGTTTTACTTAAAAAAGAAAGAGGATGATTTATAACTTAGTTTTTGTTTAAACATTTTACAAACAGCAAGCACATTATCCTCTCTGCGCAATTAAGTTTTCTTTCTGCTCTTGTTCTTAAACATACTTTATTATACATTATCGCACTTAAGCGGATACCACACAGTACACCAACCCAAAGCACGTACTTGATAACGCGCATACCTGTTACCGTGTACCTGACGACATTCACTGACTACGCCACACGAGACCGGCGAAGAACCGACGTAGTCAGTCATTCCCGTGTCTGATACAGAAAGCACCAGATACAGTTCTGTATCAGTGTTATTTACGGAACAGTTACAAAAAATATCTGTAATGACATGGGGCAGTGACTTTTCGCGTAAAAATCGTAGCACACAGTAGACTTCAGTACTATACACACACCTCAGCTGTTGTTATATCTCCATTGGCTGCTGGTGCCGTGTCCGTCTTTCACCAACCCACTCAGGACTAAGTAACTCCGACACTGAACCTTCGTGATTCGTGCGCAAACGGTTAACACGGGCCAGAACAATTTTTTAGCCAATCAAGGAAGCTGGACGACCCTACGGTGCTTTGGACTGTATCTTGTCTCGAAATCTTTTCGCGAAATATCGCTGCCCCTAGTAATGACTCGTCTCTGCCATTCTCCGATTGTCTGCGCGAGGCTCTCGACAGGGCGTCGTGTTCCCATTGGCTACTGCGTGCTGCAAAAATAAAAACGTTTCCTTATTGGCTGGTTTGCCGGCTGGCGCATAAGTTGCCGAGGCAGACTGACGAACAGCGTTCCGGCATGTTACNCGCCCTTATCGCTCCCGCGCTTCTCGGCCTAAACGTGGGAAAAAGTTCCAGGTAGACGGGCGCCT
Source organism: Clitarchus hookeri (assembly GCA_002778355.1). Lineage (NCBI taxonomy): Eukaryota > Metazoa > Arthropoda > Insecta > Phasmatodea > Phasmatidae > Clitarchus > Clitarchus hookeri. Next base: position 853,175 of record NQII01001320.1, read on the forward strand.
TAAACAATAGTCTGTGACGCGGCCGTAGAACTAACGACGGCAGCTTAGGATCACAGCTTTCAGAAACCTCACTTTGTAAATCACATGTTTTGGGGACGAAATACCCAGCCAGTGTCTAAAATGAGGTCTTGCGGAAAGAAACTGATTATTTTAGATTGTGTTGCTTCCCTGGAAAAAAAAGTGTGAAGAAACATTTCCGAGGCAGGGGGGGGGGGGATATTTNGCATATATGACATGATTAACTCGGATGTTAAGATGGTATAGTCAGTGTTATTCTATACTTATAACTACTTTATTCATTGTTTCTGATAGTTTCGATTTGTAGTGTGACTGTAATTAATAAAAATAACATATATTCCAATACAAATTAGTGAGTATGCTGCTCTTTTTATTTATGCTACTTTATCATCAGCCAACTTTTACACAGGAGTTCGCCATGTAGTGCTGGTGCAAGCGATTTTACGTTAGATACACAGATAAATAGGTCTTGGAAGTAGGTAATATTAAGGAGAACAAATTAGGGAATTAATATGTAAACCACTCCCCGTGTGCAGCAATCCGAAATATGCCAGCCCGCAGGTATTTTGCAAGTTCGAGGTCTCGAAACGCATGAGCTGTAAGGTCGATTCTTGCTCTCTCACCACTCGCCTCATCGCCTCTACGCGCAAGGGGCCAAACTGAGGTGCGCTGTTTCAATTGGCCATTCTATGAACGTGACTTTAAGCAGTGGCCGGCCCTATAGCCTATCTTATTGGACGTTATGAAAAATTAAAGTATGATGCGTGTATAAAGACAAATCTGAAATGTTTGTATATATATTAATAGCTAAAATTGATTCTGATAACACACGGTTTTCCAGTTTTTACGTCCTAAAAAAAAATTCTTGGAGTTAAAAAGAGAACTTGAAACTTGTCTTTGGACACAGAAATCTTCTTAAATCTTTTCGTGTTTAGACATCACTACAAAATACCCAACAGTTTTTTTAATTACGTGTCTTCTGCCAAACCTCTGCAACGAAATTCGTGCGCCAACAAAAAAAAAACGTTTATGCTCCTATAGAATGTTCACGGTAAACTGAGCACTTTTGAAAGCACTGCTCAAGATCTACTTGCAAGCACCGTGTACTTCAACCATGTGTCAAATTAAAATGCAAATGGTCTGACCACTTTAATCACGCATCGGTCCAGTGAAACTGTGTAATTATTAGAAAATTAAGACTTCCCAAATGTGCTAAATCATACGCTTATATGCACTTTAAAAAAGCAGAAGAAATCACTTGATTGCTCTTAAATGCTGTTAAGAGCCGCCCAAATCTCTTCACCTCATTACTGTTGCACCTCAGAAATTACACATAAAAGTGGATCATCGGGTGTTGTTGACGAATAATATGAAATACTATGATAAAATTTTTTATAATGAAATATTAAATACAAACAGCAATCAGATATCGACTGATGGAAAAACTAGTCAGTGGCTGATAACAGTGAAGATGGTCACCTACCCGGCACTTCAACTGCGTCGCAGAGTGGTTGAACTACGTTTTTGTTTTTCTACTAAACTATTTAACGTGTGCCCAATATGTTTGCTTACGAAAAGAAAACACACCCCGGACGAGGATGTAATGATACTTTCAAGACACAACGCATGTTATAGGTTGTTCACGGTAATGTGAGCACTTTTGAGGCCCTAGTTACTTTTTTTCATACAAGCCACTTTTTATTCTTCCGCTTTTTTTTTTTTAAATAAATATTGCCATGTAAGTAATAAACACAGTGTATATATTTCACCGGAATCAAAAGTTCAAGGTCTAAAGCTACAATAAAATATATTTATTGGCTATTATTCCAAATGAGAGAGCTTCAAAAAGTGCTCATTTTACCATGAATAACCTATACTAATATTATTTTGGAGTCCTCTGTTATCATTAAAAATAGTTTCTCCAGACTGCTGTAACTTAAAATATACCTGGACGCGAGCGAAACTACGATAGGAGACTGGGCTGAAGCTTTNTAGAACTGACGACGGCAGCTTAGGATCGCAGCTTTCAGAAATCTCACTTTGTAAATCACACGTTTAAGGGACGAAATTTCAGTCAGTGTCTAAAACGGGGTCTTGCCGAAAGAAACGGATTATTTATAAATTGTGTTGCTTCCCTGGGGAAAAAAAAATGTGAAGAAACATTTCTCACGGTAAATAAGTGGCAGAGACCATTTGGCCTCCAGGGTAGGAGGGGGAAAATCTTTTGCAATGCACAAGACCGTATTATAATACAAGTGTACAGATATGCATTTATGACATAATTGGGGCAGCGGTGGCGTAGTGTCCAGGACGCTCGTCTCCCACCACGGCGATCCNGGCGATCCGGGCTCGACCCCCAACGGGTTCACTCCCGGATCTTCGCATGTGAGAATCGTGCTGGACGATTCCGCTTGCCAGCGGGCCTTCTCAGGGTACTCCCGCTTCCCCCGCCCTTGCATTGCAGCGCCGCTCCATTCTAGGGTCTCACCTCTGTCATGCCCGGGGATGACGGTCACCTACGGGTCCCAGCTGGAAAGACCATCACTCGAAGGGTGTTGCCTTGCCCTGGGTGCACTCCCCACACGCAATTTATTTATTTATTTTATGACATAATTAACTCGGATGTTGAGATGGTATAGCCAGTGTTCTTCTATACTTATAACTACTTTATGCATTGTTTCTGATAGCTTCGATTTGTAGTGAGACTGTAGTTAATAAAAATAACATATATTCCAATACAAATGAGTGAGTATGCTACTCTTTTATTTATGCTACTTTATCATCAGCCAACTTTTACAGAGGAGCTCGCCATGTAGTGCCGGTGCAAGCGATTTTGCGTTTTATAAAATGTTATATAATGAAATATAAAATACAAACAGCAATCAGATATAGAGTGGTAGAAAAACTAGTCAGTGGCTGATAACAGTGAAGATGGTCACCTACCTGACACTTGAACTGCGTCGCAGAGTGATTGAACTACGTTACTTTTTTTTACTAAACTATTACCGTGTGCCCAATATGTTTACTTACGAAAAGAAAACACACCCCGGACGAGGACGTAATGATACTTTCTAGACACAATTCATGGTATAGGCTAATCACGGTAAAGTGAGCGCTTTTGAGGCTCTAGATACTTTTTTTCATACAAGCCATTTTTTTATTCTTCCGCTTTTTTTAAAAATAAATATTGCCATGTAAGTAATAAACACAAGTGTATATTTTTCACCGGAATCAAAAGTTTAAGGTCTAAAGCTACAATAAAATATATTTATTGACTATTATTCCAAATGAGAGAGCTTCAAAAAGTGCTCATTTTACCGTGAATAACCAATACTAATATTATTTCGGAGTCCTCCGATATCATTAAAAATGGCTTCTCCAGACTGCTGTAACTTAAAACATACCTGGACGCGAGCGAAACTACGATAGGAGACTG
>NQII01001320.1:856703-884262 GCA_002778355.1 Clitarchus hookeri
AAAAACCTCTTAGCACCCAGGTAGAAACTACTGCGAATTATTGTATCGTTCTCTCCTGGAAATGAAATGGAGTAGGTACACAACGATGAGATGGCCTTCGTCCCGTGAATCCGGCGTAAGGTTTATTCTCGCACTGGCCATTCGCGTATATAATTCGTACGTGGAGCACGTTATTTATTTTGTTTATCTTGCTTTGTCATTTTTTTTTGTTTTCTATAAGCGAAGTTAAGACAATTTTTTTCAGTGTTTACCACTAAACCCAGCTTGCTAATACAAAGAAGTAATATTATTCGATTCCACAAAAGTAAATAATGTGACTGGGCTTGCTTGGACGTTTAAAGTTCGATCGTTAATGTTAGAATTACTTGATTTTATATAATCAAATAACATAAAATGTAATTATTGACATATAATAACTAGNCTGGCCATTCGCGTATATAATTCGTACGTGGAGCACGTTATTTATTTTGTTTATCTTGCTTTGTCATTTTTTTTTTGTTTTCTATAAGCGAAGTTAAGACAATTTTTTTCAGTGTTTACCACTAAACCCAGCTTGCTAATACAAAGAAGTAATATTATTCGATTCCACAAAAGTAAATAATGTGACTGGGCTTGCTTGGACGTTTAAAGTTTGATCGTTAATGTTAGAATTACTTGATTTTATATAATCAAATAACATAAAATGTAATTATTGACATATAATAACTAGAGATGATGGAAAATCGCAAAAAAAAAAAACAAGTTTTTGAGAATACGTCTTTGAAAACATTCTAGCATCGTGATCTTTTCATGTCTGGAGGATGCACGTTTTGAGCTGACCAAGCTCTTTGCAGACAGGTCACGCACGTTAAGCATTAGAGTATGGATTTGGTTGGTTCGATGAAATGTGAATGCAGCTTGGTACACACACGATGGCCAATAACGTAAGAAAAGGTTTCTGACACGTTCAAGTACACCGTGAGAAATCATTTGAAAATCTTCCACGTCAGCGTATACGCACAGAGAGAAAGAGCGAGTGGTTTTTTTTTCCCCGTACATCCATGGTAGCGTTTCTTTTTCTAAGGAAACAGTCAAACGCATAGGGAAGTTCCCAGCTGCATATAATAGTTTTTATAGATTTGTAGCCTGAAGTAGGGTAAATATACCATACAATGTATGGGTTAAAAACTTCCGCTGAAGTTCAGGATGTATGCTAGAAATTTTTTTTACGGTGTACGTTGTTGAAATCTAAGAGGCAGTCAGTTTTCCCCACGATAAACCATCATATATAATAATAACATTAGAAAAATAATACTTGTGGTAAAAAAATCCAAAAAATAAATATAAGCTTAATTTATAAACAAAGGCAAAGTCCGTCGACTATTTCTTGGCATTTAAGGAACCAGTTACTCAAAATGAAATAGTCACATGAAACTTGATTACAGTAATTATTTTAACTTGGAATTAACGTTAAACTAAGAGCTAAATAAATAAAAATAAAGTGACAAAAAATTTATGGGGGATTAAAAATATACAAGTATGTTAAATATTACATTATAAAATAATGGTTACATTACGTGTATTGTGTTTAAGTCTTCGCCTAACTGTTGCTAAAATTACTATTACTCATGCAATAAATGTGTATAGGTAACGTGAGCCATTGGTAATTTGCAGCTTAGACGAAACTGATAGTTAATAATGTCTCGAATTTCGAATTCACAAATATACAAGCCTTTGAATTTTTATTATATATATATATATATATATATACTATATATATATATATACTATATATGTTTCACAGTTAATTTGGGACATTTAAAATGAACCTTCGGAAAGAAAAATTTGCAGTTAGGCCTGCCAACTGCACATATTTGAACGTGCATACCGCTGGGCAGGCTCCCAGGAATGTTGGCAGCAATGCAGAAAAAATAAATCACTGTGAACCCGAGATTTTTTTTCACGTGCAAGGAACAGTGGTAAGGGCGACAATAACACGCGTGCCCGGCCAACATCCCCAGCGCCCTATCCCTACGCGCAAGGCGTTGAACCAGGGTGCAATAATTCCGTCGTCACGCTTTTCTGTGCTAATCAGATCTGTAACAGTGAAACTGTATCACACAAGATGAAAGACCACAGCTGTAACTACGGCTGTACGGTTTAAATTTTCTCCTACTTCGTAAGGAAAGCTGCACAGGCAAGCTCAAAATATTGAGGTTTTTTTTTTTTTTTTACTATTTTCACAATTTTTTTTAATCCACCTCAAAAACCTTATGACTTTAAAAAAATTTGTTGCTAAATATATAAACATAGCACAACACCTACTTTCTTTTTAATACATGCCTAGTGTATTATATAAACAGTTATTTGTTTTAAAAAGAAAACGTCTTAATTACTCATTCGCGTATGTGTTTTGAAGGTCAAAACCAAAATGGCGCTGATTTTGTCATTTTGCATTTTTTTGCAAACATCCGCTAGATAAAAAATACGAAATACCAAATTACCTAATACGTCACCATTTTTTGTATACAAAATCGGGTCACGTGATCATTTTGTGAACAAAATTTTATATTTCGGACAAGGCCTAAGCTTTGTTTGTATGAGGCGTATGAATATCGTGGAAGTAGAACTTTCGCAGGACTTCAGAAAAGTTGAAAGTAATCGTGAATCGAGTATAGTAGCTGAAATGGTAGGAGCATGGATGCGTTTCAGGACAAGCCCTATACGCCTTTGGTAGTAGTTATTATTATATTAAAATGGCCTCATGCATCGTGACACAGTCTTGGGTGGTTGGCGGGGTATTGGATGGACCATGCTTGGGGTACTTNGGGTGGCGACCACACGGTTGTCCCCCTATGTGCCCACAAGAGACCAGGCAGTCGCCTTGAGAGCTCCATCCGAGCCCCCTCGTCCAGGGGGTTCCTGAAAAGCTCTGCCAAGCAGAAAGAAGCTCCCCCACACCGTATACTCCCCCAACAAGGCCCACAAACCACCTTAAGCCTGGTCCTAGATTTCCCGAAACGCTTCTTTTATGTTACATTACATTTTTGAAGGCGCACCCGTCCTTCGCGATGGTTGTTTGCCTGCTAGCGCCCTTCGCTCATTGTCCTGCGCGGCCCAGGTAGGTATGTGCCCCCTCGCTCGTCCTCGGCCTGTTACCTGTTTCAATGAGAGAACCGTCCCTTGTTCCGCCCCATGGTCGCCCCAAAGAGAACTGCCATCACTTATACGCGTCCTGGGACCTCGCCTCTCCGGCCCTTGTAACAACCCCCCGGCAGGTACAGCCCGCCGGCGCGATCGGTTAGGGGCGTGGGGTGAATTTCTTGCATTCCAAGGATTTGGTGTTCTTGGGGGGAAAAATTCCTTTAGAAAAAACAAGTTCCTGTAACACGGCGATTGAAATTCATGGGAACAATAGCTTAATTTTCAATACGCTGATTTGGAAACAAGATGGCTATATAATTTATAATATCCTGTCCATTTCATCCTTGCTAGTGTATATTGCGGGATACATATCTTCTGAGTAGCCGGGGTCATCACTGAATCCTACGTACACGACGAAGAGATCGGATCCAGAGTCGCAGAGCCTAGGAGTATTTGGGGTATTTAGGGGTGGGGGCGGGGGTGATATTTTCACCATTTCAAGCAATGCCCTCATTTTTAAATGTTAAAAATTTTTTTTTAACTGCTCTTACTTTTTTTAAACAGAAACGCGCCGCAGTAATTCATCGTTTTCAGTTTTGTCATAGACTGGGGTCAACGTTTTCTGTAAGGTGATTTCACTACAGTTTTTGGGAGGAGGGGGAGGCGATCGCCCCTTCCGCACCTCCCTGAATTCGCGCCTGACAAGAAGATAGATCCTGAATTCGCGCCTGACAAGAAGATAGATCCTGAATTCGCGCCTGACAAGAAGATAGATCCTGAATTCCAAGCACAGCATTTGTGAAATGTTTCGTTATGGAGTGAGTGAAGAGATTTGGGCGGCTCTTAACAGCGAGGTTTTGAGAGCCGATGAGGGTGAAGCGAGGTGAGTATGGAGCAGCGCTGGAATGCACGGGCGGGGGAAACGGGAGACCCCCGAGTAAACCCGCCGACCAGCGACATCGTCCGGCACGATTCTCCCACACGCAAAATTCCGGGGGCGACCCCGCCGGGAATCAAACCCGGCTCACCTTGGCGGGAGGCGTGTAATCTAACCACTGCCCCACCGCAGCCCCTTTTGTTGTGGGAAATGAGTTAGAAAATATAGTACGTCCTATGAGCTAACGTGATTGTTAAGGGAGAGACAAACTTATAAAAATGGGAAAATAAAATTAGCTATTTTGCAAAATGCCCAACCGCGTGAAATAAAATTACATATTCGTAAATAGTGGAAGCCTGATTTTATATCTGTCGGCTGTGAACATTTGGCGGGTAACAACATAGCCCGTAATTTTTCTATTCACGGTTTATTTTAGCACTTTTTAGATTGGAACCTTTGGAAAATCACCCCATGCATGACGTGTTTAGGTGTTTGCCAAATATGTCATATGTCATAACCGTTTCATACTTCTGTTAGGGATGGTTAAAAGTACCTTCTTTTGCTTAAATTGAACTTTTACTAATACTTGATCTCAACCTTATATTATTTCCATTATAGTAAATATGAATAAAGCTAGAAAGAACATAAGCGTGTTCGTAATGCCTAGTAAGAAATAGTTCTTATGCTAAATATTATTTCACTGAATGCGCACGAATGTGGTGCGTTGTTACTTCGGTGTAATTTTCTAGACTCGGGTAAGCGTTTTTTTTTTACATGAGGCGGAGGAATATCCTGGAAGTAGAACTTTAGCAGAGCTTCAGGAAAGTTGGAATTAACCCACAAATTTAAAATTAGTGTTCGAAATCAGTGCAATTGTTTGGTACTTAGTGGTGCTCAGTCATAATTTTCTATAGAGCCGCCGCGCACATGTAGTTCACCATCGCCACTGGGCGCTGGGCTCTGGACTGGCGTGCGGAGTTATCTTCGTGCTGCTTGTACGTATGGGGCTTTAAGCCGCAACCCCATCATTTCATTGACGATAAAAGTCCGTAGCAAGATTCAATGCAGGGCCCTGGAATACTTTTGCACGTATCTGACGCGTTTACTTATGAGATATGCTACAGCGCTTTCAAAAAGGAAGTTTTTTTTTCTTTCGCTATACTGGAATTCTCCGAAATGGGATTTCTAACGTTCTCAATCGAAAGGCAATATTCTGAAGTGAGTGTGATTTTCGTAGATCAGCGCGTGCGGCGTCCGTTTGATCGTTTCGTAGAGAAAAAAAAAATGTTCAATCACTTCTGCAGAGCAGTTCAAGCGCCGGACAGGCGGGCTTCTTCAATGTAAGCCTGTTTCCCGCGCCGCAGGTGGTAATCCTCACAGGTGTAAAAAACCCATAAAACATTCGAGGAAGTATAAAACGAGAGTTAACTGTTTATAAGGCTATTTAGGATCGAGGAACTCCCCGCAAGGTGGTGCCGCTAAGGACAGCTGCGTGCCTTCGCACGTGCACGCTCCACGTGTTGGAGCCAGCGACTCTCGACCTAATAGACGAGTAGGCAGGACAGCGACGTGCCTCCTCCCTCAGAGAGTAAGATTTTCTACGCCANCGACTCTCGACCTAATAGACGAGTAGGCAGGACAGCGACGTGCCTCCTCCCTCAGAGAGTAAGATTTTCTACGCCGTTGTTAGGAAAGAAATAATCTCTTCCACCAAGCTTAATTACTACAAAATGTGTCAAACCCAGTTAGCGAAGAAATATTTTCCCACCAGTATGATGGAATTTTCTGTGTCTAGTTCACACTGCTAGTAGAGTAAACGTCGGTTACAGATTGTTATTATGGTAAAAAATATCGTAGGAAAAGATGCTATACGCATAGATTGTCGCGAAAAGATTTCGAGACAAGATACAGTCCNTTATTATGGTAAAAAATATCGTAGGAAAAGATGCTATACGCATAGATTGTCGCGAAAAGATTTCGAGACAAGATACAGTTCGAAGCACTGTAGGGTCGTCCAGCTTCTAAAAAAATGTTCTGGCCCGTGTTAACCGCTTGCGCACGAATAAAGAAGGTTCAGTGTCAGAGTTACTTAGTCCTGAGTGGCTTGGTCAAAGACGGACACGGCACCAGAAGCCAATGGAGGTATAACAACAGCTGAGGTGTGTATATAGTATTGAAGTATATTGTGTGCTCCGATTTCAACGCGAAAAGTCACTGTCCCTACGTATAGATTACAGAAATTCTTACATTAGTAGTCCAACTATATTAAATATATATATATTCTGAAACAATCTGCATAAAACTGTTAATTTCCAAAGGTCCTTTTGGAAATCAACAAATTATTCTANATATATATATTCTGAAACAATCTGCATAAAACTGTTAATTTCCAAAGGTCCTTTTGGAAATCAACAAATTATTCTAGTATTCTACGACGCACTAAGTGAAATGTTCTGGAAATTGCTGTATCTGTGCATGAGTGATTTTTATTTATTTATTTTTAGGTTTTTATTTCACTGGAGAAATTAAACCAAAATATAATAATCCTTCTTCAATAATTCACTACATTAGTATAAAAATCATAACAATAATTTGAATACTCTAGATGTAAAAGGGAACAATTACTAGGAAAAACTGACTGAATACATACATTTTAAATTATAACTGTTTTAATATTTAAGCTGAGAAACCAGGAGACGAGTAAATTATAATGATGTTAAAACTGCAATAGCACAAAAATACCTTGNTAATATTTAAGCTGAGAAACCAGGAGACGAGTAAATTATAATGATGTTAAAACTGCAATAGCACAAAAATACCTTTAACGTATTATGCTAAAAATATATATGAGTATGGAGAACGTGCTAATCGTTTAACTAACATGGAAATAAAATGCATGAACAGAGAAACTGAAGCCTAATTACTATACATGTATCTAAGTCACGTATACATGATGTTTCAAAAAGAGACCGACCAAAATGAATTGAACATTTACGAGATAGGACCCAAGAATGGAAATGTGTGGATTNTAATATTTAAGCTGAGAAACCAGGAGACGAGTAAATTATAATGATGTTAAAACTGCAATAGCACAAAAATACCTTGTAACTTATTATGCTAAAAATATATATGAGTATGGAGAACGTGCTAATCGTTTAACTAACATGGAAATAAAATGCATGAACAGAGAAACTGAAGCCTAATTACTATACATGTATCTAAGTCACGTATACAGGATGTTTCAAAAAGAGACCGACCAAAATGAATTGAACATTTACGAGATAGGACCCAAGAATGGAAATGTGTGGATTGGGCACTATGGGGCAACCAAATTTAGTACAAATTGTTTGTGGATTCTTAAATATATGCAACCTATTGGGCATCAGTGCAANTGGGCACTATGGGGCAACCAAATTTAGTACAAATTGTTTGTGGATTCTTAAATATATGCAACCTATTGGGCATCAGTGCAAGATTAGTGATCGATCTGCGCCTTGAAAATTTTCCTGCGATACCACGTATACGGTATACGTAAGGGATGCTTTGACACTGTGGGCTCGACAAGACGGTAATCTAGCTTTCCATGCGCCCGTCTACCTGGCGCTTGAACTGCGTTGCAGAANACACTGTGGGCTCGACAAGACGGTAATCTAGCTTTCCATGCGCCCGTCTACCTGGCGCTTGAACTGCGTTGCAGAAGTGTTCGAAATACACGTTTTTCAACGAAACTATTAAGCGTGCGTCCAACGTGCTGATCTACGAAAAGAACACACACTTCAGACGAGAGCTGTTAAGTACTTTCAAAATATCACGTACGTTAGAAACATCAATTCAGAGTACTCCAAAACCGCTAAAAACGGCCTTTCCAAGGCGCTGTAGCTCAAAATGCACGCATCAGATACATACAAAACTACTATAGGGGCCTGCACTGAACCTTCCTAAAGACTTCCCACTAATAAAATAATATGGTCACCGCTGAAAGTCCCATAGGTACACGCAGCACGACGAGAACACTGCACGCCAGTTCAGAGCCTTGCGCTTAGCGGCGATGGCGTACTTGATGCGCGTGGCAGTGTCGCCCTTATCGCTCCCGCGCTTCTCGGCCTAAACGTGGAAAAAAATTCCACGTAGACCACTTGGATGCCACATATCTAGATCGATAGATTGGCAGAGGATGGTCTATTCCATGTCTAACACAGTCACCAGTAATGCTATCGTAACGGTCTGCGTCGCCAAGTATCTACACCAGTGTTCTATATTTTTGTCTTTAACTCCATATATAATCATCGGAGACCAGGAAATTTCGTGAATTCAATTGAGGACAAGCTAGACTTCAAACACGCGTACATTTTGCTTTCTTTTCAATCGGATCGCAGTTCGTTAGCCACGCCCTTGGCGAATTTGAGCCAATAACGAATCAGCAAGAAAAACACGACCGAATCCCGTGCCACCAGATCTGAGGTAAAACTGGAGCATCAGTCAATGAACAACTAACTGAAACCCGAGTACATAAAGGACTATGGAGTCTACCTTGATGCCAAATGAATACGCGAAATTTCCGCGTCTCTAATAATTATTAAATATTTAATACACCTCATATCAAACAACTTTGACGTGATATTTTTAAGCGAATCAGTGAAGGAGTTCATTATTAGGTGTTCAGTTGGAAAAGAGTTTGTTATACGGGTTGTATCAAAATTAACATATTCAGACGTGGTGTACAAAATTGTGCACATAACCAACATGAACTTATATTCGGCCAGTAATCGTACAGTGTGAGAGACCCAATGTACAATGAAATATTTTTCCTATGGATAAGGTCCCTTCCAGAATGAGCCATTGGCAAAGTTTGTTCGCAATGAGCAGTCCTCAAAATATTGGTGTAAATAAAACTATCGCTATTTTGAAGAAGAAAAATCACATGGTTCTATAAAAAATAAATATCTAAAATGCATATGTATTTTAACGCACTTTATACTTGATTTAGTCGACCTNAACTTATATTCGGCCAGTAATCGTACAGTGTGAGAGACCCAATGTACAATGAAATATTTTTCCTATGGATAAGGTTTCTTCCAGAATGAGCCATTGGCAAAGTTTGTTCGCAATGAGCAGTCCTCAAAATATTGGTGTAAATAAAACTATCGCTATTTTGAAGAAGATAAAACACATGGTTCTATAAAAAATAAATATCTAAAATGCATATGTATTTTAACGCACTTTATACTTGATTTAGTCGACCTCCCGCGGCCCAGTCGGTTGGAGCGCCGCCGGTCTGGGGTGCGGGAGGTTCTGGGTTCGAATCCCCGATAAGGTATGAGAGTTAGTGTAAGTTAGGTCATAAGTTAGTTTGTAAGCCATCCCTTCATAAGCCTTCAGGCATAACCCCGGGGGGCGTTGATAAGTCCTTTCCACTCCACTGCACTTTATTGACTTACAAAAGTGTTTAAATCCAAAATGTATTTTGTAGGTTATTTATCTCGGGCTGGATTTTTATCATATTTAAAGGTTTTAAATATAAAATTCGCCATCGTAAAAATAAATACCAATGGCGATTTCAATATTTTCTCGTAAATTAATATCTTTCTATGACGATTTGCAAAAGCGTAAAATTAAACGAATCATTTTTGTAGCATTTATCTTAAGGACATATTTCTGCTGTTTCTGCCTTCCTTTTTTTTTTTTTTTTAAGAAAATACCTGAAAATTACGCAAGTATGATAACTTCTGATTGGCCAGCAGTAACGGACAGTCATCGATCTGCAACTGGCAGCCGACTACACGATTTCTCGTTGTGGAAACACATTCGGATGATAATATATCGTCGCAGAGAACCCTATGAAAACTGCTGGTGAAGTAATATTTCTTCGCCCGTGTCTTCAAACAATACGGAAATCGCAGTATTACAGCCAACTCCTGACAACTTAGTTAAGTCCAGGCGACGTAATATTACGTCGCTGGCACCAAAAGTGTTCAAACCCGACCAAGATTTAAACCCACTTCATTTGCGCTCGAGTGCAACACGTTAAAATTACGCTGATCACTAAAATAATTAGAAAAAAATTTATATCTATATTTCAAATATTGGACAACGTGCTCAAATAAATATTTTAAGTTTCACAGCTTTATTTTTTAGTTTAATAATGAAATTGTTTTAATAGGATGTTTATACCATTATTAAACATCAATAAATGCACACACACTGTTATTATCCTAATTGTCACAAACAATACCAACTATCCAACTATGTTTTTAACGAAGGCAATCAAATGAATGGCCAAACCAATATACACAGTTGATTTGACACAATGTCTTGCTGACAGTCTAATTTCATTTGGCCCAACACAGAGGTTTTGTTTATTCAAGCATGTATTACGTTAGATGAGCAAAATTTATTTCGTTGCTTTAAAAGTTTTGTTACTAGACACAAAAATAATTTTTGGGTGACTAATTAAATTTCTGGCCCTATACAAGCAAGTATTTTGTTGGCTGAAACAAACACGTCTCTCAGAGTACACAGGAAGTGGTTTTGACGATATACCCTTTACACAGCAGAAAACAGCGAGCCGATAGGACAAGTCCCTCAAGTGCTGGGGCGCATCATTCGTTGTTGAGACTGTATCCTGTTGTGACGGGGTCACGTCGTTTTACGCTTCACGTGCAAGCAAAAATGGAAAATAATATCACAACTGAACGTGCGTTCTTATTCATGCCCGGTAGGTACCGTCCAAATATTGTTAGCGTAAATAGTAACTGCAACATAACTGTTTGTTGGTGTGTTTTCTTAGATTGTATCTGCAATTATTAGAGACCGGAAAAAATCGCGAGTTCAATGACCCGCAGGCTAGACTCTACAGTCTTATGTACAAATATGCCGACATCAACTGCACATTGGTTGCTTGCTGTCACAGTGGAAGGCAACGATTGGACCAGCATTCTCCAGGAAGTGTCAAATACGGCGTGGGCCAACGGATTAAGTCATACAAACGCATGTGTTTTGAATTCTAGCTTGTCTTAAAATGAATCCGCGAATTCTTCAGGTATCTAGAAATTATAAATATAGACGCTGCGTCTCTACAGCGTAGCATTCTGTTTCGCCTATAGAACGGATAGTTCTTTCAACAGAACCATTTAAGCTGTGTTTGTATTGTTTCCAAAACAAACAGAACTGTAATAAACTAGCAGAACATTTTTTTTGCTGTTACAGAAGTTGGGTATGCTGGTACCCTGAAGCCCGTTTACAGAACTGTTCTGTCTTCACTTTCCTGACTAATTTTTTTCCATGTTTATACTGACAATTTTGATACGGCCTTACTGAATCAGCTCTCTTTTGGTAAACATGTTTTCCGGAACATGTTCTGCTCTCCGCGCCGAACTTCCCTCATGTACCTGATCCACAACGGTATGACAGGAGACAACTTTACAGAGCCTAAATTTTCCAATTCTTATGGACAGTCCGGTATCACTACCAAGGGTCTCCGGGAAAACAAACATGTCCCTCCACCTGATCGCCACAACAATCAGGCTTCACAGGTCTGAACGTGTTTCCACTCTGAACGGAAACACGACTATCCTTACGGGAAATTCAACACTGTGGACCTACTACCTCCTAGGAGGGAGACACCAATCTGCCTTCAACAACGTCAAACCCGACAAACCAGCATAGTTGAAACCGAACTGAGTTACGGTGCTACATGCATGCGCTCACATAAATGTGGCTGCGTAGCATACACCGGCCGTTACCCAAGAGGACCGCCAGAAACGGTGTCTCTCAAGGGGCAGCTTACAGAGCTTCATGCCCCCGGGCGCATTTTCCATAGAGTCGAACGATTACCACACTGACCGATATAGGTCTTAGTAACATCAGGCCGAGAATACCCAAGTGTTAAATGCTCAGATTGCCAATACTGAAGCCCCAACAGGGCTGGGCCCAGAATTTAAAACCAAAAGGCTTCGTTTCGCACTACCCGTCCCCGAGCTGACTAGTCAGCTTGCAGGGGGATATTGTGCAACCGCTCAGCGGGAATGCTCTTTTTGTATACATGTTTTCTACACTTAGTGCAGCGGGTTTTGACCAGATCGTCTCCTCCTGTGCCTGAGCCCAATGGGTTTCACAGGAGACAACTTTCTGAGCGATATATATTATAGAAGAGTGCACCTCAGGTCTTTCTTACATTCTGGCTGTTCTTAGGGCCACACAGGCTGTTTATTCTGTCACATCAGTCCTTCGAAGTGTGTGCACTCTTCACCACTTATTTTCCAGTCTTTGTGAGCTTGGTCAGAGCTCTAATTGACAGCAGTTGAATGCTGCCAATAGAAATAGATCACGCCCTTTCCAATCGCAGTGGGTGGGTGTTCTCTACCCGAGGGTGTTTCCACCTCACCTGTCAACAGCAGAGTACGGAGTTGAATCCGTACGGGCCACCTTGATGGGGCCGAGGACTATCCACCTCTACGAATCTTTTTGTATACTGCGCGAAGTATTATCACCCTCATAGAGAATCTAAACTTACAGAGGTGAACACAGCTGCCTGTATTTGCAAAACCAGCGGCACACGCCAGCAAAATGCCGTCACTGACCGGCAAGATGTTGGGACGCCGTTCGCCAATCAGCGCCCGGCGACCTACTCACCAGCCGGCAGCCCAGCCAATAGGAAATCTCTCTCAGCATGCAGTAGCCAATCAGACTCAAGCACAATTTCCAAAGCTTCGCACAGCCGATCAACAAATGGATTACGTTCATGTCAAAGAAACCGCCACGCCTGTTCGTCTCTCTGTACTTTTCTAGGTACTCCGGGGCTCCATAACTGGCTAGAGGTAACTACGGAAATATTACCTTGTAGGACAATTTAAACTTTGAGCAGCACTTCCAGAGAATTTTCGAAGGTCATTGAACTATACGCAGAATGTTCAGACCCATTGCACACATTTGTGTATATTACGTACGTGTAGATAATTTTTTGTCTCACTACAAAACTCAATGACCGATGATCTTAACTGTGGGTAAATGATTGGTAAGCCGTCTTACTTGTCTAGGTCATAACTGGTTCATATATCTGTAGCCGAATATATAACATACATCTCATTGGCTGTGACTACGAAACAAGTGTTGTGTAAACGTTAAGTACAGGATGAATCATAATTTTTTTTTGGTTGCGACACCTAAAACCGTAAATAAAAGTTGGTCTGAAAGAGTTACTGTACCTTTAATCTCTAAACAGAGGAGCTGGCTGGTGAAAAACGAGGACGGGGGGAAGGGGAATCTGGGTTGATATTGCGCGAGGGGGTGGGGGGAGAATTCANATACATCTCATTGGCTGTGACTACGAAACAAGTGTTGTGTAAACGTTAAGTACAGGATGAATCATAATTTTTTTTGGTTGCAACACCTAAAACCGTAAATAAAAGTTGGTCTGAAAGAGTTACTGTACCTTTAATCTCTAAACAGAGCATCTGGCTGGTGAAAAACGAGGACGGGGGGAAGGGGAATCTGGGTTGATATTGCGCGAGGGGGTGGGGGGAGAATTCANCTGGCTGGTGAAAAACGAGGACGGGGGGAAGGGGAATCTGGGTTGATATTGCGCGAGGGGGTGGGGGGAGAATTCAATATGTAAAACGGCACACACAGACTAGAGACGAGAGACGATGAGCTATGGAATCTCTTCCTAGAGAGTGACGTACAAGTTTCCGGTGAGTGAGAGATTCCGCATTCCATCACACGTGCACGCGCGCACCTTGTTAACACTTGTCTTCCCCGCCACCCACAGACAATCTCGTGCGCGGTCGCCGGCTTCGGAAGCTGCTACAGCCAGAAGAATAGGCGTCACGCACTACGAGTCCCGTCAGTTTGTTCTACTCAGGTTGGGAAGGCCAATGCTAAAAATTTGGCAACCAAAATATTTCCGCCACCAGGTGGCACTGATGTCGCATACGTTTAGGATTTTCTTAGGTTTGCATGTAAACAAAAGGGTATGATTGCAGTTTTCATAAAGTAGATGTAATGTTTAAAAAATTATTCTTGTTTTTATTGTGTTAGAGCGTACGTAAATAAATAAAAATTTTATTCTTCACACTAGCGTGCGNAAAAAATTATTCTTGTTTTTATTGTGTTAGAGCGTACGTAAATAAATAAAAATTTTATTCTTCACACTAGCGTGCGAAATTAAACAAAAATATGTCCACTTGTTGTTTAACATTCAGTCGTAAAACTGACTATAGCGAACCGTTGCCAATAGATTCAGAAAATAACTTTCGCTGACAGCTACGTTTATTTCGCTCCTAAATTCGTAAATTTCCACTAAAGCTCAATGCAAAAAACATCGGAGGGTGTGAAAAATATTTACAAAATAAAGTTTATTGTTAATGTTTTGGCACGGCAAGTATACATCAGAATTCAAGCCAAATACGGAGTTTTTACGCAGAAATATTCACTGTAAATCAGAACCTGCGATTTAAATCAGTGGAATCATTTTACTGAATCTTCAGTTATTGAGTTGTTATCTACTGGCGAGTCAGTAGAATGCACAGAGGGTTTACTGACAGGCTAGTGCAGTCCACTAGGGAACAGAAGAAATCGCCGTTTAATCAGTGAGTACAAGCAACTAAAGCGATCAGCAGAATTTTGCTGATCCTAGTAGAGCAGTTTTAACTGTTTCGGTTTTAGAGTGCATTATAATATTTCACCGTTTACCACTACTAGCAGCGACCTATTTGGGACACCATCGCACCTTCCAGCGGGAAGTTCCCCTATGCAAACTCTCCCATGAGTAGGGGCAGTGATATTTCGCGAAAAGATTTCGAGACAAGATACAGTCCAAAGCACTGTAGGGTCATCCAGCTTCTTTGATTGGCTAAAAAAATGCTCTGGTCCGTGTTAACCGTTTGCGCACAAATCACAAAGGTTTAGTGTCGAAGTTACTGAGTCCTGAGTGGCTTGGCTAAGATGGACATGGCACCAGCAGCCAATGGCGGTATAACAATAGCTGAGGTGTGTACCTATATAGTATTGAAGTCTACTGTGTGCTCCGATTTCTACGCGAAAATTCACTGGCCCTACCCATGAGGAATCTCATTTTGTTCCCAGCTTGAGTGAAATGAAACTTACCCTGTTGAGTCACATTTTTTCAAGTCACGGTAGCGTTGCCAACATAAAAAATAAAGTGGAAATTAATTCGAGCTTTAAAATTCTAAACTTAAGAACAACCAACACAACTTCACGTAATTTACTAGTGTTGTGCGTTTGGAAAAATTATTTCACTTGTAAAATACAACAAATCATACAATGAAAACTTTGTGACTTCACGCGATCGCTGCACAGTTGTCGCCCTGTTCCACTTGCTTCTTTTGTGCCGTGCCTACCGTTGTGTGTACCGAGATCGTTGATTTTCAAATTGGTCTGCTAGAAAGGCGCGAAAAATACGAAAGAGTTTGAGAAAAATGAGCCGGTCCAAGTCTTAGATGCTTAATTGCCAAAAGTATTGGAAGTTAACCCCTAAAATCATGCATGCCAATTTTGCGCTGGTTGAACAAAAGGAGAAAGCAAAGTAAAAACAAAATCAATAGACAACCTAATTGTCTATTGATTTTGCCTTGGTGAAAACTGGTTCCGNAAAAAATTATTCTTGTTTTTATTGTGTTAGAGCGTACGTAAATAAATAAAAATTTTATTCTTCACACTAGCGTGCAAAATTAAACAAAAATATGTCCACTTGTTGTTTAACATTCAGTCGTAAAACTGACTATAGCGAACCGTTGCCAATAGATTCAGAAAATAACTTTCGCTGACAGCTACGTTTATTTCGCTCCTAAATTCGTAAATTTTCACTAAAGCTCAATGCAAAAAACATCGGAGGGTGTGAAAAATATTTACAAAATAAAGTTTATTGTTAATGTTTTGGCACGGCAAGTATACATCAGAATTCAAGCCAAATACGGAGTTTTTACACAGAAATATTCACTGTAAATCAGAACCTGCGATTTAAATCAGTGGAATCATTTTACTTAATCTTCAGTTAATGAGTTGTTATCTACTGGCGAGTCAGTAGAATGCACAGAGGGTTTACTGACAGGCTAGTGCAGTCCACTAGGGAACAGAAGAAATCGCCGTTTAATCAGTGAGTACAAGCAACTAAAGCGATCAGCAGAATTTTGCTGATCCTAGTAGAGCAGTTTTAACTGTTTCGGTTTTAGAGTGCATTATAATATTTCACCGTTTACCACTACTAGCAGCGACCTATTTGGGACACCATCGCACCTTCCAGCGGGAAGTTCCCCTATGCAAACTCTCCCATGAGTAGGGGCAGTGATATTTCGCGAAAAGATTTCGAGACAAGATACAGTCCAAAGCACTGTAGGGTCATCCAGCTTCTTTGATTGGCTAAAAAAAATGCTCTGGTCCGTGTTAACCGTTTGCGCACAAATCACAAAGGTTTAGTGTCGAAGTTACTGTGTCCTGAGTGGCTTGGCTAAGACGGACATGGCACCAGCAGCCAATGGCGGTATAACAATAGCTGAGGTGTGTACCTATATAGTATTGAAGTCTACTGTGTGCTCCGATTTCTACGCGAAAATTCACTGGCCCTACCCATGAGGAATCTCATTTTGTTCCCAGCTTGAGTGAAATGAAACTTACCCTGTTGAGTCACATTTTTTCAAGTCACGGTAGCGTTGCCAACATAAAAAATAAAGTGGAAATTAATTCGAGCTTTAAAATTCTAAACTTAAGAACAACCAACACAACTTCACGTAATTTACTAGTGTTGTGCGTTTGGAAAAATTATTTCACTTGTAAAATACAACAAATCATACAATGAAAACTTTGTGACTTCACGCGATCGCTGCACAATTGTCGCCCTGTTCCACTTGCTTCTTTTGTGCCGTGCCTACCGTTGTGTGTACCGAGATCGTTGATTTTCAAATTGGTCTGTTAGAAAGGCGCGAAAAATACGAAAGAGTTTGAGAAAAATGAGCCGGTCCAAGTCTTAGATGCTTAATTGCCAAAAGTATTGGAAGTTAACCCCTAAAATCATGCATGCCAATTTTACACTGGTTGAACAAAAAGAGAAAGCAAAGTAAAAACAAAATCAATAGACAACCTAATTGTCTATTGATTTTGCCTTGGTGAAAACTGGTTCCGNGAGAAAGCAAAGTAAAAACAAAATCAATAGACAACCTAATTGTCTATTGATTTTGCCTTGGTGAAAACTGGTTCCGTAGATTTGTTAATGTTCGTGTTTTTTTGTATACGTTCGGTTCACAGGGTGGCCAATACCTGAATTCTCAGCCTTTCATCATACCGCTGTACTTCAAGTGGTAATTATAAAAGCGTGTTGTGTTTACAATTTGTAGCTCAAAATAAGATGACAGAATATATGGCAGTGTCGCCTCTCTATAGGTTGTTAAAGGTAATCTGAGCACTTTTAAATGTCTTACCTAGGAACTACTTTTATTCTTATTTTGTAACCTTCTGTCATGTGTAAAAGTAACAACATTGTCATTGGCCTGATCATTTTATTCAATCGCCATGCATAGGGGCATCCGAATTTCGTGAAAAGATTTCCGCACATGCTAGATTTCTATACCCTTCGGACGTTCCAGCAGTCTCTATTTGCTCATTGGCGGCGTGTCTTCGTGCGAAGACGTTTTCTCACTTGACTGGCCAATCAGTGTCAGGAAACGTCAGTGCTCTACGTCTGTGATTCGCGCGCAGGCGTCTCAAGACGCGCAACACGGAAATGATCCAATCACGAAAGCGGATCTGAGCTAAAGTGTTAGGAAGTGCAACTATTCGTCAAATATTTTCGCGAAAACGAGTGTCCCTAGATACAAGTGAACCCGTGGAATTTTCCGGAATTTGAATGTGTTACAAATATGCGGATTCATACTCTGATGTATATAAAACATGCATACGTAAGCATATACAGAGTGTTTCAGTGAAAGCGTGCAAACATGAGACTGGAAATAGGGGCCGCCCCATGGAATGTTTTGAAATTGGGAAGGTGAGATGCACGAGGTCAACTGAAGGGGATATGAGGGTAAACCTGCGGGCGACCCACTATGTGTTTTTGGTTCACCTCTCGTCCAAAATGTGGCTCTGTCGTCCCGACATCGTCACACNCTGCGGGCGACCCACTATGTGTTTTTGGTTCACCTCTCGTCCAAAATGTGGCTCTGTCGTCCCGACATCGTCACAATACTTGCGCGTATCAAATACAGAAGCAATGCGCATGCGATATTTTAACTAGTGCGGGCAGAATTTCGTACGCCGTTGTCATACTTGCGTCGAGGTTGGTGGCCGTCACTTTGAGCAACTTTCGTGAGGTACAGGCCGATACTTTAACACATGCATTCGTGTTAGACGTGTTTACGCCCACATGTCCACTTGGTGGCTTCTTGAACCACCCGTTCCCGATCTCAAGACTTTCCGGAGTGCGGTCCCTATTCCCAGTTTCATTTTTGCACGCTTTTACTGAAACATTCTGTACATGGATGTATACAACTTCAGAAGTCACAAATTTAAACATTACACTGGCAATACAACGTCAAGTCTTACAAACTATTTATAATAATTCGTTGCCAACTTAATTAACACTTTGTAGACTATGCTCGAGTGTAGCTCGAGCAAAGCTAATTTGAAAATTTCTTTGTTGTTCAGAACAAAACTCACATGGATGAGCAGTTTTTGTTCGGCTAGTGTTTAATCATGACCTCACAAGAACACCACAGCGCAGTAACAATGATATTGCTAACGATAGAATTTTTTTATAGCTACTCAAAGGGACATGATTGACTGTAAATCCTTTTATACGATAAATGACATTNCTAACGATAGAATTTTTTTATAGCTACTCAAAGGGACATGATTGACTGTAAATCCTTTTATACGATAAATGACATTTGATTTGTTCAGTATCAGCTCGGCTCTCCATTGGTTGATGACCGGCCAATAAGGAACGCTGTAAAGCATAGGGTAGTGTCCGGTGTGGTATGGACCAATAGGACGATGGTGAGTTCTAACACAGAAACCAACAGAACCGGTGTTCTTGCAGTAGTGGATATAGGTGACTCACTTCTAATGTGTCTTAAGTGCCAGTAAATGTGTGCAGATCTCAATGTGTAGAGACCTGAAAAATTCGCGAGTTCAATGACCTATAGGCTAGATGGCACAGTCGTATGTACAAATATGCAGATATCACCTGCGCATTGGTTGTCTGCTGTGACAGTGGAAGGCAACGATTGGGCCAGCGTTCTCCAGGAGGCTTCAAACACCGTGTGGACCAATNCTGCTGTGACAGTGGAAGGCAACGATTGGGCCAGCGTTCTCCAGGAGGCTTCAAACACCGTGTGGACCAATGGTAGAAATTATATAAACGCACGTGTCTTGCATTCTNCTATAGGCTAGATGGCACAGTCGTATGTACAAATATGCAGATATCACCTGCGCATTGGTTGTCTGCTGTGACAGTGGAAGGCAACGATTGGGCCAGCGTTCTCCAGGAGGCTTCAAACACCGTGTGGACCAATGGTAGAAATTATATAAACGCACGTGTCTTGCATTCTAGCTTGTCCCGAAATGAATCCACGAATTTTTCAGGTCTATATCAATGTGTTAAGGGCCTTCACACCAGCATGCATTGCAACGAATGTTGTTGTACCTACACGGCCCCGTTGTGCACAACCTGTCGCAGTAACACCTGTGGAAGAGGCCACAGGCAAGTTCGCAAAACTAAATAACCACAACGGCGATCCGGAATGGAATCTCTCGACGTCAACAATACACTGCAGAGAACCACAGAAGATGTGGGGTCCAGAAGGCATCCGGACATTTTCTTGCGTAGATTCAACAAACTATAAGCAGACTCTCCACCTCGAGTGCAATCAGAAATCATTACGGAAACGCGCACACTCGCGAAGTGTGGGGCTGGACCGCGAGGGAGGAGATCGTGGCAGTCGGCGAGTGTCCAGGGGCGTGAACGGCGCGGCGGCCAGACGAAGAGAAGAGCCGGTGGCGATCCTCCATCGGCAGAGGGTCCGGAGTGCGAGACCGGCTGAGCTCCTCTTTAACACACGTTCACTTTACACCTGCCGTTGGTCTTACTGCAAACTTCTGTATTACTAGGGGCAGTGATATTTCGCGAAAATATTTTGAGACAAGATACAGTCCAAAGCACTGTAGGGTCGTCCAGCTTCTTTGATTGGCTAACAAATGTTCTGGCCCGTGTTAATCGTTTGCGCACGAATCACGAAGGTTCAGTGTCGGAGCTACTTAGTCCTGAGTGGCTTGGTCGAAGACGAACACGGCACCAGCAGCCAATGGAGGTATAACAACAGCTGAGGTGTGTATATAGTATTGAAGTCTTCTGTGTGCTCCGATTTTTACGCGGAAAGTCACTGGCTGTAATTACATCCCTAATCACCGGTTAAAAAGCCGAGGGAACAGAACACAAGCTAAGTTTGTTTGTGCTATGTACGANGTAATTACATCCCTAATCACCGGTTAAAAAGCCGAGGGAACAGAACACAAGCTAAGTTTGTTTGTGCTATGTACGATCGCCGTCGCAATGCTTCCTTGCGGTCGGATGTGACCTTGCGGCGAGTAATACACTTATTCTGAGAACTCAAGCCGCACACGCCAGCAAAATGGCGTCACTGGCCAGCAACACGTTGGGACGCCGTTCACCAATCAGCGCCTAGCATCTTACTCGCCAGCCGGCAACCTAGCCAATTGGCAACCTTTTGCGACACGCAACGTAGCCAATCAGACACGAGGCCCGTTCCAGAAACTCGCGAAACCGATCAGCAGATGGACAAGCCCACATCAAAGGAACCGCGATGCCATTTCGCCTCTGTTTACCTATCTACTCTGTGGCGAAGGAGGTCCCCCTGGTCACAGAGCAACTAAATCACTTCCCATAATTGCCCTTACTATTTGTTATGTTTAGGGCCACCGGTTTTTTTTTTTTTGCTAAAAGATTCCACGAGTAGTTGTACTCGAAAAAACGTTAGGTAAGAAACAGTATCGTGGTTGGAGATTTTAACTCGCTGGCGTCCTAGGTGTCTGTCAGCAAATCACGGGTGGCCAATGTCGGGGTACCTATTTTCTGATTGGCCCAGTATATCTTCTCACTCAGACATGCGACCAATAGCAAAAGGAAATTTACAACCTTGCAAAAGAATTTCATATCAAAAAGTATTATTTTAACAGTTCTAATAGAAGTAATCAGTAATACACAGGGNCTAAAAGATTCTACGAGTAGTTGTACTCGAAAAAACGTTAGGTAAGAAACAGTATCGTGGTTGGATGATTTTAACTCGCTGGCGTCCTAGGTGTCTGTCAGCAAATCACGGGTGGCCAATGTCGGGGTACCTATTTTCTGATTGGCCCAGTATATCTTCTCACTCAGACATGCGACCAATAGCAAAAGGAAATTTGCAACCTTGCAAAAGAATTTCATATCAAAAAGTATTATTTTAACAGTTCTAATAGAAGTAATCAGTAATACACAGGGTCAGTGACTTTTCGCGTAAAATTCGGAGCACACGGTAGACTTCAATACTATATACACACCTCAGCTGTTGTTATACCTCCATTGGCTGGTGGTACCGTGTCCGTCTTTGACTAAGCCACTCAGGAATAAGTAACTCCGACACTGAACCTTTCGTGATTCGTGCGCAAACGGTTCAAACGGGCCAGAACCTTTTTTTTTTAGCCAATCAAAGAAGCTGGATGACGCTACAGTGCTTTGGACTGTATCTTGTCTCGAAATCTTTCCCCTAGTTATGATACAGCAATCTGTTCATAAAATATACTGCATTGTCGGTTTAGTTTAAAGCACGGTTTTACAGAAGAATGAGTATTGTAAGCAGAGGTTTACCAAGAGCGAATTTTGCTGACTTTGACACTTTTCAATGACAGAATTCATATTTCAACAACCGGATTTAATAATGGCCAACAAAATATCGAATGATGTTTCTGTCGTGCAAAAACATTTACATTGAAATATTTCATAGTTATTTTTGAAAATTTGAACAGACACAACTGCGTACGATGACATACGTGTGACAAATAGGCAGGCTCCTTAAGTAATCTGTGGCTGCGCCATCCGGCGTGGCGCTGCGACGCCGTTAATGCACATTCTTTACGACGCCATTGTCCATTGTCTGCCGTAGGAAGGAAGAAGGATGCGCCCCTCCGGTAATCACGAACGTCGAACCCTTGGCGTACATCGGCGCGTGGGGTTGGGGGGAAGGGGAAGGAGATAAAAATCAGCCTTTTATAGGTTTCATTACGAGACACACGTCACCAGAACTTCTCGGCGTGACAGTACGGGGATTCTCGTCGACAGATCCTCATCACGGAGGAGTGAACGTTTACCACATGGGGCGAGTTCAGATTTTATTATTTTTTCCTTCGGGGTGTCGATATTGAGTACGAATGTCAACACTGAATAAGTAGCCAGAATAACTCATTTACAAGGTAAAACGCAAAATAATAGGACTTGACACGTTAACGTGNCAACACTGAATAAGTAGCCAGAATAACTCATTTACAAGGTAAAACGCAAAATAATAGGACTTGACACGTTAACGTGGGAGCAAATAAATGCCGTTCTGATGATAGCCTGAAATAAAATTGTTATTACGGGTTGTTTACGGTAAAGTAAGCACATTTTAAACAAACCTTAATAAAAATTACTGCCCATAAATATTATAACCTATACAGGATCATCGAAAACGTTTTATACAAATTTCAAAAAATTACAGCTTCGAACCTATTAAACCGATTTACGTGGTTCTTAAACCAAAGTTTAAATGAAGGATCAAAGTTTTTTCCTGCCTTGAAATGTTTCCACGTGTAGCTCTGTATATGTCCAGTCGATATTCGACCTCCACTCACNCAAAGTTTTTTCCTGCCTTGAAATGTTTCCACGTGTAGCTCTGTATATGTCCAGTCGATATTCGACCTCCACTCACGCATTCCGGAGCACCGCTAACGTTATTGTGTCAATGTTATCAGCGATTCTCTAATGCAAATGCTCCAAATCTCGGATCTTCACAGAGTAGAAAATATTCTTCACATATCCCAGGAATGAAAAGCATAAAGAGGGGTAAGATCAGGGTTTCTAGGAAGGCAAGGGATAGGGACACCTTTCCCGTTGGGGAACCTCGCGTGCAGGTCACTGCGCACGGCTGGGTCCCAGTGCGGTTGTGCTGCACCTTGCTGATCGATTACACGACTTACACTTTGTCTTTCAGTGTCCTCAGTCTAAGGAAACACATACAGAGTGATTCTAAAATCACGGGACAAACATTGAGGGGTGGTAGAGCTCACTAGAGCAAACAATTATTGTATAGGAATATATGGGCGGGGGTGGCGCGTTGAGGCGCAAACACAAAAATAACACATTAAATGCAACACATTGTTTATTTACAACGTCACCGCTAAATGCCTTTTTACAGCAATGTTTATAATAATTGCTCAAAATTGCTGCCACTGACAGTAATGCAAGCTTGGTAGCGTCGGTGGAGTGATTCGCGAGCAGATTCATATACGCCGGGTATTTCAAGCACGCCACCATTGTCAGCCATTCACGCCATATATAGAGGTCGCCAAGCATGCGTGACTGTTGGTGGATGCATTAACAGTAACTGTTTTAACATTTTCTGTACGGAATCACTCGTTAAGTTTGCTTCTAATGAACATTGTATGTTTCCGTTAATGTGTTATGTTTTTGTGTTTGTGCCTCAACGCGTCACTTTCGCCCATATACTCCTGTACAATAATTGTTTGTTTCAGTGAGCTCTACCACCCCTCAATGTTTGTCCCATGATTTTAGAATCATCCTGTATAACTCAACTGTAGTATGTCCAGATAAATTTTACCTGGTATTGTTTTTTCCAGCGAACACGAAAGGCCCTGCAGCTCGATCGTGCATCAACCCAAACCAGAAGTTCCATTCGGGAGTGTCACGTAGATACTCGCGGGTCGCGGTACCCAAACTCCGCGGTTATGACGATTGACACGCTCACCAATACGAAAAATTGTCTTTTCCACTGTGAAATGCCCCTATTTGCATTTCTTTCCTTGTCCATGTCGTTCAGCACGAAAGCAGCGAATGCAAAACGTTTGGGCCGATCTTCCGGCTTTATTTCACGCCTCAATTTGAATCTCGCAGACACGCAATCGCTAACGTTTACGAAGGTCATTTCGTACTGGTAGTTTTGGGAATGCCAATCTCCAAACTGCGNGCAGACACGCAATCGCTAACGTTTACGAAGGTCATTTCGTACTGGTAGTTTTGGGAATGCCAATCTCCAAACTGCGACGGGCGATTGACTTTTTAGGGCTGCGCACACGAGGTGACCTAAGTTGATCCACCTTCTCTTCGGAAGTTTCTTGCCCGTCCTGGTGATTTTTGTTTCTGTACCGGTACCCGGATACTGCCGTCTAAAATTACCTTGAACCGTTACTGCGTATTTGAACGTGAACCACAGAACGTACTGTGCTTCCCTGCTGCAGTGGTTGCCATCTGAATGGGAGGTCGGTGAAGAAGCCAGATGGCGCGCTCGCCCTTTGTTGAACCCTGAAGGTCAGCGCGCGACTGTCGCACAACCCTTAAGAAAACTTAGATCCTTCCTGCACATTTTGGCACAAGGACCTACAAAGCCGGTCAAATATGTAGTTCTGAAGCTGTGATTTTTTTTTTTTAATTGTACCATTCTTTTTCGGCGACTCTGCACTACATCATACACAGGTGACTTACAGTAAAGTTGGCAGCAAATTAATAAAAAATAGTTCGTGACACTTGATGTTGCGCTGTAGTGTAATAATATGCGGCCACTGAAGTTAGAATGTCTCGGTTTTTTTGTGCACATTAGAGCACGAATTTGTACATTAGAATCATATCTACATTCCATAAAAATCCCACAATTCCATTTGGATGCCGCATGAATAGTGATGAGGCACGTGGCATTTTATATAAGGCGGAAGGATACGAAGTCATAAGAGAAATAGATCCTAAGAAGGTCTTTCAAAATTGCTTAATTAACCGTGAACATTACATACAAAACCTTTTTTTTTTCTTAACTTATCGTTACCAAAAAGAGTCGGATATTTTGTATAGGGTGAGACGTTAGTGTTGTAAGAGGTTGAGCACGCAGAGAATGTTCTAACTACAGGGTATGGGATTTGCGGCATTATCAGTATTTATTTATGATTTTTAAAATTAAGTAAAAGCATGTAGCCTTTTCTTACGTCTAACCATTTATCTTACAAGTACATAAAACTGACTAAAAATAACAAATTGATGGGTTAATGAAGCAGTNGTACCGGTACCTGGATACTGCCGTCTAAAATTACCTTGAACCGTTACTGCATATTTTAACGTGAACCACAGAACGCACTGTGCTTTCCTGCTGCAGTGGCCGCCATCTGAATGGGAGGTCGGTGAAGAAGCAAGATGGCGCGCTCGCCCTTGTTGAACCCTGAAGGTCAGCGCGCGACTGTCGCACAACCCTTAAGAAAACTTAGATCCTTCCTGCACTTTTTGGTACAAGGACCTACAAAGCCGGTCAAATATGTAGTTCTGAAGCTGTGATTTTTTTTTTAATTGTACCATTCTTTTTCGGCGACTCTGCACTACATCATACACAGGTGACTTACAGTAAAGTTGGCAGCAAATTAATAAAAAATAGTTCGTGACACTTGATGTTGCGCTGTAGTGTAATAATATGCGGCCACTTAAGTTAGAATGTCTCGGTTTTTTGTACACATTAGAGCACGAATTTGTACATTAGAATCATNTAAGTTAGAATGTCTCGTTTTTTTGTACACATTAGAGCACGAATTTGTACATTAGAATCATATCTACATTCCATAAAAATCCCACAATTCCATTTGGATGCCGCATGAATAGTGATGAGGCACGTGGCATTTTATATAAGGCGGAAGGATACGAAGTCATAAGAGAAATAGATCCTAAGAAGGTTTTTCAAAATTGCTTAATTAACCGTGAACATTACATACAAAACCTTTTTTTTTTTTCTTAACTTATCGTTACCAAAAAGAGTCGGATATTTTGTATAGGGTGAGACGTTAGTGTTGTAAGAGGTTGAGCCCAATAAACCTGAGCACGCAGAGAATGTTCTAACTACAGGGTATGGGATTTGCGGCATTATCAGTATTTATTTATGATTTTTAAAATTAAATAAAAGCATGTAGCCGTCTCTTACGTCTAACCATTTATCTTACAAGTACATAAAACTGACTAAAAATAACAAATTGATGGGTTAATGAAGCAGTNTCTTACGTCTAACCATTTATCTTACAAGTACATAAAACTGACTAAAAATAACAAATTGATGGGTTAATGAAGCAGTAAAAAACTAGACAGCGTTAACAATTCAAATAAAAATATCAACGTAGTATATAGACTCATAGGGAGTCTGTAATCTTATAAAATATGAATGAGAAATACAATACAGCTGACTTTGTTCCAAACATAAAATTGAAAACGACAAATTTGTACTAACGACAGGTGACAGAGAGCATTAACAATTAATATGAAAATAATACCTGCAAAATTCGCGTTATTTTCTGGCAGCAGACTAGAATTTACAGTCCTATACATATGCGAGCCGATGCCATTTGTTTATTGGCTTCTGCAGTAGCGAGACCCAATTTTCCCTTTTGTCTCGGTTGAACATAATTGGGCCAGCCTCTCGATTGTGGTTTCCTATTGGTCCAAAGCCGTCCAGGGCGTGTCCGAACAAACTCTAGTCCAATGACGAACGCAGTACCAAAGCACAAGTGTTTGAAGTCTAGCCTGACTTGAAATAATAACGCGAATTCTGCAGGTCTCTACTCATAAGGAGGCTACAGTGTTATGAAATACAAGCGTGAAATACGATTTTAAAAAGAATACAGAAAATTAAAGGAAATATTACTTCTGTCCAATGATAATTTTTGGATCCATGATCTGGTAAGCCTAATACGTTTATGTACGACTGGTTTGAAAATCGGGAGTGTTGACGAACTCCGCACGTTGACACGTAAAAAATCCCACGCCCGTGCAACAGAGACAGTAAAATATTTTGAGAAGAAGCGTGATTTGTGGGCGGGAATGGTCGTTTGATTAGACACTGTACTTTAGAGCAAGTGCTGAAACTACGACTTTCCCCGCAGAGTTCTAAACCTTGATACTAAGTATTTAAAGCCTGTGTCAGGCGAATGCTTGTGCCAGGTGAATGCGTGGATCTTGCAAGTAGGGGCTAAACTATGAAGTAAACAACTCTCGTTTTGACGAAGTCACTTAAGTTTTCCTATGTACTCCAAGACGTGACACGAAGTTTTAAAACCAAATACAGAACAAGCGCGAGCTTTTTTTTTATGCGTTGTAGTTTTTTGCCAGGGGGTGGGAGGGGGGGCGGTGGTATAGTGTTTAGACTACTCGTATCCCACCAAGGCGAACCGGGTTCGATTCCCGGCGGGATCGGCCCCCGGATTTTAGCACGTGGGAATCGTGCCGGACGATGCCACCGGTCGGTGGGTTTTCTCGGGGAT
>NQII01001321.1:0-10143 GCA_002778355.1 Clitarchus hookeri
CTGACCTCCGGTACACACGGATAATTCTAGTAATGCGAAAGATTGGTTGCGAACCGATATTGCGGTAAAAATCTTAAGGGGCTCGTCTACCTACGATTATTTCTGGCACTCTAATGCATTCTGGTGAACTCTAGCTTGCAGGCTGAAAATGTTATACTTATGTTGGAAATACATAGTATTTATGTGGGATGCGATGGAAATCAAACGGCTAAAAGTAAGTTCTCTTTGTAAAGAAAGCTGTAAGTTTAGCGTATCTGTATGTTTTTTAACGTGAACACAATATTTTTTAAATCTGCCTGTACATTTTGACTGAAATATTAGTATGAAATTGCGGCACATCTAAATAAAGTAGCTTGTATGCTAGAAGCAACTTGCACACAAAAAGAAAATTATTTTTAATGATATCTAGCATATTGTTTTCAGCAACGTAAAAAAGTATGCCTGCTTTTATAAGAACCATATTTTCGTAATACTTTGGAGAAACGAAGGGTTTTTTTTTACGATCGTCCAAACAATTCACCTGGCGTGACGGGAAGTAAGGTTTTTTTTTCACGTTAACAAGTATTTCGATAATTGAGCCGAGATGAGGCAAGCGTTTCTCCGTAACGAATAATTTTAAAATCAATACTTATTTACTCGCTCCATTATTAAATATAATCGCAAACATTATTTTTACTGAATAGGGAGCACGATGCATGTCAGTTGTGGTTGACGGCCTTGGTGCGAGTGCCCGCCTGGCTGGGTGTGCCTAGTCAGCACTGTCTGTTCTCCTGACCTACATTACGGTAAGCACGTACACCGCAGCTACAAGTCCATTCGCTCTTACGAATACGGACGGAAGAAGCGCAGTTATACATATATTTGAAAGAAAAAAAAACTGGATAAACAATTTATTACCCGGAACATAAAAGTTTATTTTGGTCAAGAACTTTATTTGTAATGCTGGAATGAAATCTTTGATTTTAGCAGTCATATTAAATAAACGAGACGAGCTTTAGAAATCATTCGCAATGAAAATTAAATTCATAAAAACTTTGCAATAGATTGTAAGTTACTTACCTCCGAACTGAAAACTGGAGAAGGCCTGGAAACGTGCGAAACTGATTCACGAGACAGAATGGGAGGAAACAAGCTCGTTTCCAGCTTATATTGTTAACCAGTACGATATTGATGTATNCTGATTCACGAGACAGAATGGGAGGAAACAAGCTCGTTTCCAGCTTATATTGTTAACCAGTACGATATTGATGTATTTTTCGGCGAATGAGATGGGGGTGTCGATACTTCTCTCCACGTATTTTCGTCCGGGAAAATAAAATAGTCCGCAATCATGATTTTTTTTAAATAAAATTAATTGTTTTTTGTACAATTAAATACATTTTTTGAATGTATAGTTTTTGTAAAAATGTATATTTTATTGATAATTCGCAATACTGATGGAACGCATCTCCTGTAGGCGTGTCAATGCAGACGATGGAAGGTGGTGATGGTAGTGCCTCTCGCACGTTTTCAGAATTCTCAGTACCCTTCGTGAGACTGACCAAGTATTGTAAATTATAAAAACTGACCACTTTTAAGCATGTTAGATTGTGCGAATGAGATGAAATCACAATCTTCTGTCTCCACAACATGACCTTGGAAATTTTATGAACCTCTCTGCGAGTTTACCCTATTTTACGCTTATGGGAGAAATTTAGAAAGAGAGAGGGTAAATTTATTTTCTGTCTTTAACAACATGACCTTGGAAATTTTATGCACCTCAGATATGAGACTAGATTTTACCGGCAATTCTTACCCCTCACCTAGTTGATTTCTCCTCAATTTCCACACTCCGACTTTTGGCGACGAATAGGAAATCGGTGTATGGGGGAGTACAAAGTACAATTCCCTTCGTGGCCAATGGGAAATCGGCACGTGGGGAGGAATGCAAAGTGCAATCCCCTTTGTGGCCAATGGGTTGATAAGCGCGTGGAAGGGGGGGGGGTGTACACAGTACAATTTCCTTCGTGGCTAATGGGAATGGGATTTGTTCAGGGTACAAGGTTCCGTCTCCTTCGCAGCCAATGGGAATGGGATTTGATGAAATCAGGTTGGCTTGTCTGAAAATAGTCCGATTTTTCCTCAAAATACTGCGGACAGAACGACATATTTCCTGACTGCCAGGATACAGTCCAAAGACACGCCCTGCTAGAATTTTTGACCTGGTACAGTCTACCTAAACCGCGTAGAGCCAATATAAACCGAATATTCAATATTTATCAGTAAAAAAAATAATTTTCATTAACAAATTACAATGAAACCGAAGAAAAGTACGTTAAACTGATATATTTTACACACTTTGGGATGTACATGTATTATTTTGAACAAATTAATTTCTACCAGTCACTGTTCCATTAGATGTAAAAATGCCGATAATGGGCTTGATCTGTGAAGCGTTCAGCCAAAGTTGAGACTCTTTTGTGTCTCAGGTGTTAAACGTCCTTTTACCAGAAATATTTTTTAATCGAAGTTAATATATTGTGTTTAATACGCTCGTTATCAAAGTCACAGACAAAATAAAAAAAATTATTAATATTCTTATTACATTTAAGAACGGCTTAATTTTTTTTCGTCCGGTTTTAGTGAGCCATGCATGCGTTGGAGTTATAATGATGAAAGGATACCTTGTCCAAGGCTGCAAGTTTTCAATATGTTTTTCAGCCACAACAATTAATAAATAAATTTATCTAGGAAATCTAACCCCCCTTCCCTTGCCGGCCATGTTTATAATATTGTATACGTTTTAAGAAGAAAAAAAAATCCTGAAAATCGAATTTTTTTTTATTCAGCAAACAGACTTTTACCATTTTACCATGTATTTTTTTTATGGCAAACGAATTAGCACATACATATGTTTTATATGGAGTGTGTTAGCGTGAAGCAGATTATGATTGGAAGGTGTAGAGACTTTCATACATCATATTTTACCTGTGCGCTGGCTTTCATTTTGTTTTAAAGGTGTAGGAATGTCAATGTATGTGACGAGTGTTTCATTTTTTAAGGAATTTTCNTGTGACGAGTGTTTCATTTTTTAAGGAATTTTCTCTATTTTTCCCCACCAGTATGTTCTGTTTTTTTTTTTTCAAAAATCAGCATGGTTTTGGGTATATTTTTTTCATCAGTATGGTAACGTGTATAATTTTCTCAAGTGTCGACCCTCTGGATACTCTTGTCAGTGTGCCTTGTGTGTAATCTCGAATGTACTAAAAGGAAAAGTGTTTCTTTTTTCCAGCGTATTAAGTTTGTATGATAAAATTAATACGCATTCGCGAATTTTTTCTGCAACGCCTAAAAGTTTTACATAATAAATGAATAAGCAATCGATCTCTGGTGTAATAATAAATTTAAAGCCACCACTGTAGGAGACCTGCTCGCCTCCTTTCCAGGCTCCAGGTGGCCCCACTAGCCCGCCTGCTTCGTGTTCAGCAGGAAGAGCAAAGAACATCTTATGCAAGGCTGCCAAGTGGTGAATATGGCACGTGGTGCCAAACTCAACTCCGGCCATCTATGCCACTGCTACACGACACGTCTTAAGATAATTTTCGAGACCGCCATCATTTGCAAAGTGTTTAAACCTTCTCATTAATGTAATTTTTTTTTACAGTTACATTTATACACGTAAAATATACCATTTGTTGTTTTAGTGACAGTAGAACTTATTTTAAGAGTCTTGAAGGGCATTATAAACATATTTTTTTTAAAATGTACAATGGGTTCTTCAAAGTATTTTTTTAAATATACCATGGGTTATCATAACTCCAAAATCTTAGGGCTTCGACATTGCACTGGGCACAGCAATATCTTTCATTTTTGCATTCGTGAAGTCTTGCGGCTTACGTCTTAAAGAGCTGTCGAAACGGCGGGCAGCGGCAATGCTTGTGAAGGTCTAAAAAGTTCGTTCCGATGGGGCACACATTGCGAATCGCTGACTCTTGGCATCGTACAAACACATACACAGGATAATACGGAATTATGGCAGAGTCCAGCATTGTCGGAATTTCCTTGTACGGAATATTTTTCTCGTCCCACCTTAATCCGTGCGTTTCGTACATCTGTAGGCAATACGTATTTTGCGTGGTGTGGTCGAAGTGCTTCCATGGACACGGCGGTAAAAAAGTGAAAACTTTGGTTTTCTCGTCTTTGTCACTGTACGAGATGGCAATTTGCTTAATGGTGTAAGGATGTTGCAAAACATTTCATACCATTTTTGTTACATAAAAATTTTTATGTTCCCATTCACACACCGAGATTCATAAATGTTTTACAAATTCTTATAAAACTTTATCGAGGTCCACACACATCGTGCACCTGCGTTCTGGGCTGGTTTACTTACCAGGTGTTGATTGGCAAAAAATTTCTTTAAGGGAAGCATCTTCCACAGGTACAACTTGCGAGTATAAAGCTTGAACTGGAACGTCACCTTCTACGGGTAGGGCGTCTTCAATGGGGAGGGCGTCTTCAACGGAGAAGTCATATTCCACGGGCAGAGACGTCGCGAAGTCTGCTGGGTGGGCCTTGCACCAACCCCTCGAAACACTCCTTGCACGGGAGGCAGTCCCATATGAATTCGTCCTGGTGCAGGTAGGCCAGCAAATACTTGAATACCGTCGAAATTTCGTAAGGTGCGTAGACTAGAAGATATTCTTTTGGCAGGTACGGTAACTCGTCTCTAAGCGAGCGCACCCTTCCAAATGACCAAATGGCCGAAAGGATTTTATGGCAACTCGGACAACACGCGTTAATTTCTAAGAGCAAGAAAAATGTATTATTTATCAAGGGTCTTGTAAAGAAGTTTTAAGGGGAAAAAAATAGTCCACCCTCGTGATTAAAGTAGGCAGCCGATTGGTCGGAACGAAGGTTTCCGAAAACACCCATGTAAATTAGCCAACGAGAAAGATTTTCAGAGCAATTAAATATATTGGAATGTGGTGTGGGGCAATTGGTCAAATAAATACTTTGGAAGGGAAAAAGTGGAGGGGATCAGTTGTCTGATGGGTGCGGTGCAAGGGACAGCATTAGCAATGTAAAAAAAATTACAAAAGAAACCAAAATACAATAGAATAAGTATAGGGGAGGAGTGGTGGTAATGAGGGGAACTCCGGAATTGTAAGCTTTTTAAATAAATTTTGAATAAAATCATTTAAAATAAAACATTTTTTATAATTTTTAATAACTTTTAAACTATTTGTAAAATATTTTTTAAATAATTTTATTTGAATTTTTGGGTTTTAAGGATAAAGGTCACCGGGGTAAAGGTTAAAGGACAAAAGGGGCAAAGTCAACCGTCAAGATCACTTGAAATCTATATGGCCACCGGCTGACCGGAATGACAGAGCACGAACAGCTCGGACGCTCTGATACCAGGTCGCTATGGTGCCAAGTCCCCGTAAACTCTCTAAATAACCTCAGTGCCACTTTAGAAAAAATACTGCAATTAATCCCATATAAGTACAAGGTGTATAAAACTTATAACGAATGTTGTAAGAAAAAAATTTGGAAGTAGAAAAAAGGTGTTACAGTGAGACAAAGCGTCCACCTTTCGAATAGCGATCCGAGATTTGAATAATTTTAAACCAGGATTATACGTTATTTTCTGTCTATTTACGAGCTTATACGTACATCATATAAACATGAGTGCCATCTCGAATGTTGAGGTATGGTGTAGGGACCCGTGTTCAAGACCGGAAATTATAAACAAAATTAATTTCTTATTGGCCTTGGAAAAAATTAGGTAATTTTCCGCAGTGTTCGGTGAATACTATAGAAATTTATATTATAGGCGAAACGGAAGTTTTAACCATCGGTTATAGGAAGCAGAGTGAGATAATACGATTGCAAATCGATTGATGACCCGAGTTTTGAAGCCTTTTCAATGCTGTTCGTACATTAATTTCTTACTGTTTAGTATTCATGCGCACCTGATAGAAGGATTTTAGCAATCTTCAAAGGTGAGGTAAAGTGTAAGGGCCTGAATTTGAGAACCGAAACTATACAAATTATTACTAATTCATTTCGGACTCACATAAAATTGAGGGACTGCTTTAGGAACCCATAATAAAGGCGAAAGGGTGATTTTTAGTTATAAGATATGGGGATCATGGTAAGATAAGTGGTTTGCAATTAGGTTAACGACCCGGGTTTTTGAAGCCTTTTCTTTTAGCGAAGTTCATTCATTAAATTTTGCGGTATAATATTCATGCGCAACTGATACAAAGTTTTTGGCCATTTAGTAAGGTGATGCATGGCTTAGGATAATGAGTTCGAAGCCCGAAATAATAAAGAATATTAATTTTCTCTTGGCCTTAGAAAAAATCGCGATTTTTCGAGTGGTGGGAGAAGTATGAGCGCTGACGCGCCCTTATACATTAGTTGATGTTCAGGCGTCAAGAAGTTAACATCGATTTGGAAGCATTCTCTCGCCATACAGTGAATATTAATTGTGAATACGAACATCTGCCTTTGACTTCATCGAACATGGAGACGCGACCTGCATCATCGCTGTCTGATTGCCTACTGTGTCTAATCTGTGATCGAATTTTTACCTTCTGTCGAAATGCTCATCGCCATGAAAGAATCACCTGTACGAAGAGTGCTTTTCGTATTAGGAAAAATTACGACAATGGCCACACACTGTTTATTCAATTCGCTACATTGAAGAACCGCATCAAGAACTGTAGCAATTCGCCTTTTGAAAGCGAGCATGTGATGCCGTCACTAGAGGTTGGACTCATGCTGGCAGTGGTTAACTCTGTATCCTGGAGGAGGTCTGGAGAGATTCCCCCTCTCAAAGAAAGACCGGGCGGTGAACGGCAATCTGCTCTGATTGTGACCTGGAGAGACAGTAGGGGCCCGGGTAGTACCCCGGCCAGACCACACGCTTGGTGTCTGAGTACTAGGGTCTCAGAACCTTGTGGAAGGGTGTTTTCGGCCGTTCTTGTGTATCAAGTCGGGGCTTTGGATTTGGTTACCTCAGGTGCATGGGTGGACACCTGCGATAGCGGGCGCGTGATCCCTCTTCCCTGCCGAGTGGGCGGCCGAAGTGCGGGATGGCTCATGGCTAAGAGCACTGCGTTAAAATATAAAAGTATGGTGGCCGAGAGGCTACTGTATTTGCATCANACAAATTCTTATAAAACTTTATCGAGGTCCACACACATCGTGCACCTGCGTTCTGGGCTGGTTTACTTACCAGGTATTGATTGCCAAAAAAATTTATTTAAGGGAAGCATCTTCCACAGGTACAACTTGCGAGTATGAAGCTTGAACTGGAACGTCACCTTCTACGGGTAGGGCGTCGTCAATGGGGAGGGCGTCTTCAACGGAGAAGTCATATTCCACGGGCAGAGACGTCGCGAAGTCTGCTGGGTGGGCCTTGCACCAACCCCTCGAAACACTCCTTGCACGGGAGGCAGTCCAATATGAATTCGTCCTGGTGCAGGTAGGCCAGCAAATACTTGAATACCGTCGAAATTTCGTAAGGTGCGTAGACTAGAAGATATTCTTTTGGCAGGTACGGTAACTCGTCTCTAAGCGAGCGCACCCTTCCAAATGACCAAATGGCCGAAAGGATTTTATGGCAACTCGGACAACACGCGTTAATTTCTAAGAGCAAGAAAAATGTATTATTTATCAAGGGTCTTGTAAAGAAGTTTTAAGGGGAAAAAAATAGTCCACCCTCGTGATTAAAGTAGGCAGCCGATTGGTCGGAACGAAGGTTTCCGAAAACACCCATGTAAATTAGCCAACGAGAAAGATTTTCAGAGCAATTAAATATATTGGAATGTGGTGTGGGGCAATTGGTCAAATAAATACTTTGGAAGGGAAAAAGTGGAGGGGATCAGTTGTCTGATGGGTGCGGTGCAAGGGACAGCATTAGCAATGTAAAAAAAATTACAAAAGAAACCAAAATACAATAGAATAAGTATAGGGGAGGAGTGGTGGTAATGAGGGGAACTCCGGAATTGTAAGCTTTTTAAATAAATTTTGAATAAAATCATTTAAAATAAAACATTTTTTATAATTTTTAATAACTTTTAAACTATTTGTAAAATATTTTTTAAATAATTTTATTTGAATTTTTGGGTTTTAAGGATAAAGGTCACCGGGGTAAAGGTTAAAGGACAAAAGGGGCAAAGTCAACCGTCAAGATCACTTGAAATCTATATGGCCACCGGCTGACCGGAATGACAGAGCACGAACAGCTCGGACGCTCTGATACCAGGTCGCTATGGTGCCAAGTCCCCGTAAACTCTCTAAATAACCTCAGTGCCACTTTAGAAAAAATACTGCAATTAATCCCATATAAGTACAAGGTGTATAAAACTTATAACGAATGTTGTAAGAAAAAAATTTGGAAGTAGAAAAAAGGTGTTACAGTGAGACAAAGCGTCCACCTTTCGAATAGCGATCCGAGATTTGAATAATTTTAAACCAGGATTATACGTTATTTTCTGTCTATTTACGAGCTTATACGTACATCATATAAACATGAGTGCCATCTCGAATGTTGAGGTATGGTGTAGGGACCCGTGTTCAAGACCGGAAATTATAAACAAAATTAATTTCTTATTGGCCTTGGAAAAAATTAGGTAATTTTCCGCAGTGTTCGGTGAATACTATAGAAATTTATATTATAGGCGAAACGGAAGTTTTAACCATCGGTTATAGGAAGNAAACCGAAGTTTTAACCATCGGTTATAGGAAGCAGAGTGAGATAATACGATTGCAAATCGATTGATGACCCGAGTTTTGAAGCCTTTTCAATGCTGTTCGTACATTAATTTCTTACTGTTTAGTATTCATGCGCACCTGATAGAAGGATTTTAGCAATCTTCAAAGGTGAGGTAAAGTGTAAGGGCCTGAATTTGAGAACCGAAACTATACAAATTATTACTAATTCATTTCGGACTCACATAAAATTGAGGGACTGCTTTAGGAACCCATAATAAAGGCGAAAGGATGATTTTTAGTTATCAGATATGGGGATCAGGGTAAGATAAGTGGTTTGCAATTCGGTTGACGACCCGGGTTTTTGATGCCTTTTCTTTTAGCGATGTTCGTTCATTAATTTTTGTTGTTTGATATTCATGCGCAACTGCTACAAATTTTTGGCCCTTTACTAAGGTGATGTATGGCTTAGGGCCATGAGTTCAAAGTCCGAAATAATAAAGAATATTAATTTTCTCTTGGCCTTAGAAAAAATCGCGATTTTTCCGAGTGATGGGAGAAGTATGAGCGCTGACGCGCCCTTATACGTTCGTTGATGTTCAGGCATCAAGAAGTTAACAGCGATTTGGAAGCATTCTCTCGCCATACAGTGACAATTAATTGTGAATACGAACGTCTGCCTTTGACTTCATCGAACATGGAGACGCGACCTGCATCATCGCTGTCTGATTGCCTACTGTGTCTTATCTGTGATCAAATTTTTACCTTCTGTCGAAATGCTCATCGCCATGAAAGAATCACCTGTACGAAGAGTCCTTTTCGAATTAGGAAGAATTATGACAATGGCCACACACAGTTTATTCAATTCACTACATTGAAAAACCGCATCAAGAACTGTAACAATTCGCCTTTTGGAGCGAGCATTTGATGCCGTTACTAGAGTTTGGACTCGTGCTGGCAGTGGTTAACTCCGTATGCTCGAGGAAGTCTGGAGAGATCCACCCTCTCAAAGAAAGACCGGGCGGTGAACGGCAACCTGCTCTGATTGTGTTCTGGAGAGACAGTAGGGGTCCGGGTAGTACCCCGGCCAGACCACACGCTTGGTGTCTGAGTGTGAGGGTCTCAGAACCTTGTGGAAGGGTGTTTTCGGCCGTACTTGTGTATCAAGTCGGGACTTTGGATTTGGTTACCTCTGGTGCATGGGTGGACACCTGCGATAGCAGGCGCGTGATCCCTCTTCCCTGCCGAGTGGGCGGCCGAAGTACGGGATGGCTCATGGCTAAGAGCACTGCGTTAAAATATAAAAGTATGGTGGCCGAGAGGCTACTGTATTTGCATCACATGTTGTGTTTAACGATGAGAACAGTTTCTGCCTTCATGCAATTTATGGTCGTTTACGTGCGACTTCGACCTGGCGAGTGCCATTCTCCATAGAGT
>NQII01001321.1:10229-44282 GCA_002778355.1 Clitarchus hookeri
CATTCTCCATAGAGTATATTCGCCTCCCCCTCCCTCCCCCCACCATACGGACACAACTCTTGGCATCACGGTGTGGGGCGCAATATGCTACTATTCCCATTCAACTTTGGTGTTTGTTCGACCCGTTCTGCTGCCATTCATTCTACAAGAACGTGATGTACCTTTACAGCAGGATTGTGCGCATCCACATATTGCTACTACTACTCTACGTGCGCTTAGTAGTTTCGACAACTGCTCTGGCCAGCACGATCACCAGACTTCTCTTCCATTTAATAGTTTTGGGAAATGATACCAATATCTGGCCCAGTCTGTACAGTTCGTTACAAACCTTGCACAATTGCGACAACGGGAACAAGGGGCTTGGAACACTATACCTCAGGATTATATTCGTCACATGTACGATCGTCTACATGCGACAATACAAGCTTGTTTTCAATCACAAGTGGGGTTGACTGTACATTGATGTGGCGCTGAGCACATTCAGTATTTGACTTCTATTGCTTGGTTTGGTCTGTGTTGTAAATCAGGTCGAATCGTGAAAAAAAAAGGGACACAGACAGTCACAGTGTATATATAGATTCATATATTCATGTATATACATATATAACCATTAAAGATAACATTGAAAAAAATCATGAAATTTTTATTAAGATATATTAAAAGCATTCGTAGCCAAACAAAGATAACAGGTGGTAGAAAGATTTTCTTGAGACATGAATATTTCAGAAAATAATTAA
Organism: Clitarchus hookeri; assembly: GCA_002778355.1. Classification (NCBI taxonomy): domain Eukaryota; kingdom Metazoa; phylum Arthropoda; class Insecta; order Phasmatodea; family Phasmatidae; genus Clitarchus; species Clitarchus hookeri. The sequence continues at coordinate 10,967 of NQII01001321.1, forward strand.
TTTTATTAAATTTAATTACACCCTATACAAATTTTGGTTGAACATTTTTTGTTCATATAAATAATAAAAGAAAAATCAAACCTATTTGAAATGGTTATATTTTAATTTTCATATAACTGCAAATTTGAAAAAATCATCTCCCGTGTAACTTAATTTAAGTAAATATTAATAGGTAGGCATATTTGATTTACATAAAACTTCTTTATTATATAGGCTTAAAGAAATTTTGGAAATTTTAGAAATTACAGGGTTTTATATACATATATATGTGTGTGTTTAATTTGTAATTTAATCTCTAACTGTTTAATTGAACACTCATAAAATCTATTGTTAATATGCCTAATGATTGCTCCATGGAATCAACTATATCCCTAGAGTTAAAAAATAAGTATACCCTATAAAAATTGTTACGAAGTATATAATAGAATAACTACGACGTAAATAAAAAATAATATTGTAGAAATTTTTTCATCGTCTATGGTATTTCGTTTGCTGAAATTGAAATTTTACAAAGAAACGCAATAAACAATTGCTTTTAATTTTTATAAAAGCAGGCATTTTGTAAACTGTTATTTCACAACGTTCCTGCACTTCGTACGGTAATGTATTACGCGTAACTTGTAAAAGCTACGGGATGCTTGAAGATCCGGAAGTAAAGCCGGATGTTCTGATTGTTTGTCTCTTTCTTTCGCCTAAGCTTCGTTTCCTTCTGTAGTAAATTAACCTCCCCGCTTCCTCCCGGGACACTCCGCCACCCACTGGGGTCGGCCAGACAAGCTGCAACTCGCGATCCACTTGTTAATTGTTCTCAGGGTGTTGATATATCGCCTCGAGGGGGCAGAACACGGCACGCCTAAGGAACCGTATTAAGAAACCACAGCCGGTGACTTATGGCGCCCCTGGTGGCGGGCCCACGCACTTGTTATCTCACCAGCATGTAGAAAGGTGGAGGGGGAGACTCATTATAAATTATCGCAACTCCCGTAGCCCAGTGCTGCTCCACTTAAACTACTCCTCGATCCGCGGCAGTGGAATAACGAAAAGTGTCCCCGAAAGGAAAAATATACAGTCACTAAGCATGCAAATTTACGAAAAGTGGAGCGACAGGCCTACTAGCGATAACGCATATAACAGGTGCCTTGGCGCTCATCCTGTCTATGGAATGTTTTGAAGTGGATACGTCTTTAAAATCAGACCCACACTTTTTGAATCAAACCTTTGAAAATTCACCCCATGCATGACGTACTTGGTTATTTCCTAAATATGCCATGTATCGCAAGCGTTTTATACTTCTGTTTACTTTACAGTACCGTATTTTTGGTTAAATTGAAATTCTATTTATAATATATTTTTTAATTAGGTTTATAGTTAATATGAATAAAAAAAGGGAGAAAATATGTGTGTTGGTATTGCTTAGTAAGAAATTGTTCTTGTGCAAAGTAGTATTAAACTGAGTGTACACAAATACGGTGCAATGTCCCGTTGGTGTAAATTTCATGTGTAAGTAAAGCTTTGTTTGCATGAGGCAGAGGAATAGCTCGAAAGCAGAAATTTAGCAGGGCTTCAGAAAAGTTTGAAGTAACCGGGAATGGACTTTAAAAACAACACTTAAATAAATGTTGACTTGTCCAGTCGGGTATACAACTAGGATGAGCGTATTAGCTTGAGATGGTGAAAGCCATTCGTGAGGCATGAGTGGGGGCCCGCAGCGACTGGTAGCAATTTCGGGCGTGGGCGAAAAATTCGGGGCAGTCAGTATATCTCGTGACTCCGAGGTTCTAGTGCACTAATTTTGTTGCCACACAAAAGATCTCCTCTATACCTGCCGATTAAGTCATAATACGCGGGTATTTATTTTGTTACTTTCTTTTCATTCATATCCCAAAGGAAAAATTACCCGCTAAAGCAGACGTATTCTCATGAAATCCACAGTATTGTTGCCAACACAGCCATACCCCGATTTATTTTTTCGCGCATTGAAGATGATTTGTGGATTCCTCATGAACCGAAAGTGTTGAGATGCCTTTCGACGGTGAGCGTTCATGAACACCGCTCCGCTAGGTAACATATATCCTGTTTCCTTTGAGTATTTTACAAAATTTCCACATCATCAAGCGATTGTGTGACATCTTCATTAGTTTCATGCACAACTGATCATGAGAAAAAATTATTTTAAGACGATCATCGGCTCTCAAGACCTCGTTGATAAGAGCAGCCCAAATCTCTGCACTTCAAGATGACAAATTCTTATTTGTTGGAATCATGCACATTTTCCCTTCGCGCATGCTGTTGACAGATACTATTACTATACAGATAAAACCCTTCACTTCATGCAAACAAATTGTGCTCGTTTCCTAAGTTTTGATGAATGCATATTTTATCTTGGACGGATTTCGACATAATTATGCTAGAAAATATTAATTCGCTTTTTCATGCGTCAATATAATATCCAAAAAAAATCTGAATGTAATGCTGTACTTAAAACTTTGTAGACAGGAATTTACAACATATTTTTTTCAAATTTAAAATAATTTCTTACCAAATAACTAAAACAAAATTTTTTAAATACTTCGTGATGTTGAAATTTCTTTTCGGCATATTATGCTTAATTTATAATTCACTGAGTGACTATTCATCGCCCTTGCAAATGGCGTATAACATTTTCATAATTTTTTAAAACAAATTTTTAGTTTATATTGGAGATGAAAGCGATAATTTTTCTGCTTTCCTTCTGAAATCTAGGGAAAATATCACTTTCACGACAGAAAGGAAACCATCCGCCAAAACGAAGTGATAGTTCCAGAACTGAAACTCACTGTACATATAATATTTATACATTGCACACTTACTGTAACATTGACAATACTGAAAACTGTACTTTTAAAGAAGACACATTAAGAATTTATTTATAAATTGGTAAAATAATTTTTAGTTTTTTTACTGGCGTTATCAAACAAATGTACGTCGTATACCAGTTAGTAAATTTTACTATCATTGTTTTAATTAGTACGTACTCAAAAAACACAAAAACCACTACTGTTTATTTTTATGACATCCTCATTACAATATCTCATTTCAGAAAACTTCATACTTTGAAGTACGGTCTTACTATCGTAAAAAAAGATTTACTGGAATTTCAAGTACTGTCGGTTTTATCACTAGCCTATGGTGGCGGAACCACGCACTTGTTCTCTCCGCAGGTCGCTGAAAGGTGGAGAGGGGAGGCTCGTTATAGTTTATCGCAACTCTCGTAGCTCAGTGCTGCTCTACTTAAACTACTCCCCGCTCCTAGGGCATTGGAATAACAGAAATAATCTCCGAGAAAAAAAATACATCCGCTAAGCATGCAAATTTACGAAAAGAGGAAAGACAGGCCTACGAGCGAAAACGCATATTACAGGTGTTTGGTGCACATCCTGTCTTGGGAATGTTATGACGTGGATACGGTTTTAAAATCAGACCCACACTTTTTGAATTAAACTTATAAAAATTCACCCCGTGCATTACGTGCCGTGCATTACGTGCCGTGCATTACGTGCCGTGCATTACGTGCTTGGTTGTTTTCTATATATGTCATGTATCACAAGCGTTTTATACCCCTGTTTAGATTTCAGTACCTTATTTTTGGTCAAATTGAGATTTTATTCAAATGATGTTTATAAATGACAATATTTCATTTTCAGTTAATATGAATTAAAACAGGAAGAAAATAGATTGATGGCTCTCTTTCTACCAATGACTAAATTGTGATCATTTTCGTATTATCTCGTCATGGCCTAAGATGACTGATATATAAGAGTCAATTAATTAAAAATTGTTTCTCATTTAATTTTTCTGACATTACCAAGGAACTTAAAACCATAGTATAGNTAAGAGTCAATTAATTAAAAATTGTTTCTCATTTAATTTTTCTGACATTACCAAGGAACTTAAAACCATAGTATAGTCAAAATATTTTGTGAGGAGTAAAATTTCAAAAAGTTTCGTATTTGTAATTTTTTTACAATTTGGCAACATCTAATTTCTGAGATCTTTCCGCACGAATCACAAAAATGCGGAATTGGAGTAACCAAATTATGTTTTGGCGGAATGAAAAAATGGCATTCACACAGTTAAGTAGTATGTTAGTAGCTTATTCAAAGTTGCTACGTTTCCATTATATATTGAGACAAAATCTACCTCGAGAGATTCTCGCGAAAACTNAGTAGCTTATTCAAAGTTGCTACGTTTCCATTATATATTGAGACAAAATCTACCTCGAGAGATTCTCGCGAAAACTTGCTAATTATTAGCTTAGATTATATCTTTTTTTTTCTTTCTGTGTTACGTTTAGTTTTTTGTGTGACAAGCACCAAACGAAAAAACGTTGTCAAGTTTCCGCTTATTTTTAAAAAAAGCTTTCTCTTCACAGCAGCATACACTGTAAAATTACAGCCATTAAAAAGATTTGACAATAACGTCAAAAATTGGAATATCTAAACAATGGAAATCTTCAATGCATCAGGCTATAAAAGTTTAATTCTCCTATACTAGTAGGGAAATTCGCTAAAAATATTACTATACCTTTCGTGCTTTCGCAGTACGCGTATACATGGACGTTATAAACATTGGAGAAAAATTTAAAGGGCACCACTGAGAATCTAGCTTGTGAGGTGCTCGAGGTCTGCATGTGAACTTCCGGTGCAGTTATAGTTTTTTATTTTATTTTAAGGATGCAGATAAATATACTATGGGGAGTAGCGACAGAAAAATAAAGCAAGATTAAATCGTGTTTGGGCTTCGAACTTTTTATATACTAACCGAAACTGTTTAGTTTACGTATAGCCAAACAAATCTTTATTTACAACCAAAATTTTGGTTTGGCGCGACCAAATAATAACAACACAATTATTTAATTTCAATAATAAAATATTTAATTTCCCTCATACAAACAATTTGTTTGGTTGCGCCAAACAAACTTGGTTTGGTTCAACAAAACCTTTTTCTTAGTGTGACGCCATTTTGCTGGCGTGTGCGGCTGGAGTTCGTATTACAAGCTGCTGTTATGCCTCTGAACTCATAAGTAATGTGTGTCAGAGGCCAGTCCGTCACCTACTGCATACTCTCCTCGCATGTGGGAATCGTGCCGGACGATGCCGCTGGTCGGCGAGTATTTAAAACATCTTATCTTGAAAAAGGAAGGTAGGAGAGTGGGTACTATGTTGAACTGCGAAAAAAATTATTCCTAGTTCAAATCCCGCTACCGAAAAAAAATTTATCTATTTTTAATAGTCATTTTTATGCACAGTGAATTACCTACAAACGAAAGTAATACTTTTTTTTTTGCTATTCCTTTTTATAAAGAGCAGAATAAAAAAAATCTTACAAATTTTTGGTTGCGTTCCGTGAATTTACGGACATTTATGTAAAATTAACTAAGAGATAGTTTTAAAAAAAAACGAAGATACCGTAATTTAACGCACATGTCTGGATAATTTGTAACCAATATTTTTTGTAATTTTGCGGACATTTTTCCTAACAGTGTGGTAAAACGAAACCTCGATAGCCAGACCGGGATTCAAACTCAAGTCCTACCGAATGCGAGATGAACTGTTTACCACTGAGCTATCTTGTTTGGTTAATTGTCCATATACTTTGATAAAAATGGAAAATAAAAACGTCTTCAAGTGGATCCCCAACTAAACATATTTCAACTTTTATGTATTTGTTTACAATTGAAGGAGTTACTGTAACTTTACGTTTTCCCCGCTTTCCGTTTAGGTTTGTCGTGGATAAGAGAAGGCTGACGTTAACAAGTTCCAGGAAATGGTATGAGGTAAAAATAAGATTTTGATGTAGCAAAAGTGTTACAAAAACTGGATAGTAAATGGAACTATATTGATAAAATGCCTAAATTTAGACAGAATTCTTCACGCTCCCCATGCAGGAATCTCTGTCCTGAAAAGTTCCAACCCCCATTTGTCCTGGAATCAAACAGGCAACCCAAGTCGAGAGAAACTTGTTGTTATGATTTAGTAAACGTGGACAAGCCCAGAAAAATGCAGCAACGCGTCAATATCGAGGCCGGACGAATATTTAAAAAAATTATGGTTTTATAGCATAGCAACGAAGCTACAGCGTTCAATTTTTAGTCCCATAAATGAAAACAATAATTTAAAATATGGAATCGTGTAACACTTTCAGTCTTTAGTATAAGATATTTCTCTCTTCTATAGTTGCGTAGATGTTTCATAATAATAATAATTAAAGGAATGTCTAGTATCTGAGTTTGTATCTAAAGATCAGAAGTTCCCAAAGTTTTTGACCGAAAATAAACCCCATAGGCAATGACGTGCAACATTCGCGTTATTATTTCAGGACGGGCTGAATTGCAAGTTACTGTGCGTTGGACCGACTTCAGTAATTGGCCATATATATGTCTGCATACATGCTTCGGAGAACTCGTGAACCAGTAATATTAGTTCAGCGGTAGAGTAGCCAATCTCCTTTAAGGAGAACAAGTAGGTAGGTGAAGCTGAATAAAGTACAGCGGCCAATTAAACCACGTACTGTGTTCACTTGTTTGTAAGGCAGTGCATTCTATCCTCTCACAGAAATATAACGCGGATTTTGCACGTCTCTGCCCATAGGATAGTTCTCATCGGTTTCTTTTCGAANCTCTGCCCATAGGATAGTTCTCATCGGTTTCTTTTCGAAACCAGACAGAATAAATTGTTGCTAATTTTCGCAGCTAGGCAGGTTCCACAACTTCCGCGGCATGTGCGACACTCAGATCAGAGGTATCTAGAGAAGATACTGCCCTTCGCCAAAGGAAATGCAGAGCGGAAAAAATAGGCGTNCACGTACTGTGTTCACTTGTTTGTAAGGCAGTGCATTCTATCCTCTCACAGAAATATAACGCGGATTTTGCACGTGTCTGCCCATAGGATAGTTCTCATCGGTTTCTTTTCGAAACCAGACAGAATAAATTGTTGCTAATTTTCGCAGCTAGGCAGGTTCCACAACTTCCGCGGCATGTACGACACTCAGATCAGAGGTATCTAGAGAAGATACTGCCCTTCGCCAAAGGAAATGCAGAGCGGAAAAAATAGGCGTNCGACACTCAGATCAGAGGTATCTAGAGAAGATACTGCCCTTCGCCAAAGGAAATGCAGAGCGGAAAAAATAGGCGTAGACCCCGTCGCTTGAGTTGGATAAAGGCGTATCCATCAGGCCGTAGGGGCAGCTGAGTCCTTCCCGACTAGGAGGACGAAGGAAAAAGAGGGGGTGGCGGTGGATCGGGGAGGGGAATGTAGAGATATGTTGGCAGGGCTGCAGCGTCTCGGGGAAGGAAGCGAAACGGGGAGAGAATGTCTAATGAATTGCTTGTTTAATTAATTAGAGGTGGACTGCTGAGAGTGGAGGGCTGGCGCGGAGAAAAGGGTTTGGGAGGCGGGAGAAGGGGTTGGTCCAGGCCGGCGTAATGGCCACAGTTCCGGGTAATCTATCCACGTCCCTCGCTTCCTCCGCCACCTATCCCTCTTAAAGAGAACACAAGGAGGAGAAGACAAGCGAGGAGGGACAGAGGACGTAGGGATTCGCGAGGAAAGCTGCACGCGTCGGCGAAGGCGCCGTCCAGGCGGGACGGTTCGCTGCTGCCCAGGATACCTCGTGCTGGGGACGAGGTTTCATTCTACCCTGTCTTTGTACGCCGAGGTGCTGTGAGGTTGAACGAGTCCAAATGACGCTCCTGTCTTGTCGCTCACTTTAGAACTCCTTAGTGACTCGCCCAAAAACCCTTGTTAGTTTTGTTATGATCTAACGAGCTTCTGGGTTAGAGCCGTGTACAGGACATCTTGTCTGATTTTGGGTCATTAAGATGCCGAAACGTCAGACAAGAGATCCTGGACGTGACTCAAGCCCAGAAGCCAAGAAGATGACGCACTGTTTCCCTGATGATGTCAGCTATATTGACTGCCAGAACGTCGGACAAGAAATACTGGGCGCGGCTAAAACCCAGAAGTCCAGTAGAAGCCCTATTTCCCTGGTGATGGCAACTATCGGGCAAGAAATTCAGGATGAGGCTCATACCCTGTAAATGATGACCACGGCCACGAAATGCTGCAATGTATTTCAGATTTTTTTGTTTGTGGCGAGCGTCGTTTAGTTGTATTTAATGTAAGATATGGTTCTCGGCTCCAAATTTCCACGTATGATATATTTACCTTAGCTCCCAGTTTCAAGCTCACTTCGGCCAGATTGGGTGGCCTTGCCATAATTTGAGGCGAATCCAGATATACTGCACAGACCGTGATCCAGTGTGCTGACACAACATACACGGTTTTCCTTGACGCCTCTACCACAGAGCAGCCAAGTCTACAGTGGCGAAACAACTGCGGCAATAATCCACGACTTACTCCAGCAGCACGCATTAACGATTTCGAACACGTCGATCATCATTTCTCCCTTATGTTGCACTTGCACTTTTAAGTCGGTTGATGGCTACTAGCTATAGCCACTTAAGACAAAAAACCTTTTAATGTGTGAAGAGGTTAACTGACTGTTCGATTATTCCTGCTACATATAGCGATCAATGTAATAACATTCAAAATTGCTGATTTTTTTTAAACTGNCTGACTGTTCGATTATTCCTGCTACATATAGCGATCAATGTAATAACATTCAAAATTGCTGATTTTTTTTAAACTGTTGCTTTATATATCAGCTTACCCTTGCATATTTTTATAGTGGACAGCACCTGACTCACTAGACACAAAAAATTGCAAGAGCAGACAATACAGTAGCAGCAAGACAGTCGTCTGAAAAGCGTTTTTTTTTTTTTCAACTTCGTCGTTGCGTTATTTATAATATCTCGGGGTATGTGAATGGAAGAAAAGAAAATTCGTTTTGTTTCTCTATACTGTGATTAAAGTTTTTGGGAAGTGTATAAAAGGACTATCATAACCAGCAAGATTGTGATGCTCACTATGCTGCAGTAGTTTAAAAGATGAAAATAAAACAAGCATGGCACCCAATCACACTGATTATTATCTCAGAAATTTCTACATTTGAAACCAAACATCATACATTTTTATATTCGTTTTGTCATGCTAGGAGACTGAAAATTCATTGTACCGGTCCTCGAATACCAATGTACTCTTTGATTTAGTTATCATATTTCGTAACTTTTCGTGGCGTGTGCCTGGATAGCTTTGTGTTTTAGCCACATCAAAATCGATATAAATTTCAACATCTCGGGTTACGTCTTAGTTGCAATATTCCAGGTAGCAGTACTTGTTACTTACTGTACTGAATTTCTGTAGTACAAAAAGGTCACTTACATTCACTAGACTGAGAAGATGATTCTTCCTAATTCGATCGTATTGTTAGCCTATCAGTTTCTGCTCTCTTTTGGATCGGGCGGGTAGTTTGGTCAGCTAGAAAATATATTTTTTCAATGTTGCTCCACGCAACTATAAAAAAAGAAGATGAGTTGGCACTCACATTTTTCTCAGTCTATTTTGTCTCCTTTGTTGATGTTGTAAGGGCCGTTTAGACATTTAAACAGTTGATCGGACGTACCTTTCCTTGTAGTTTTTTTTATTGTTTATGGAATAACATTTTCAAATGCAATCGTGTGTTTTTTTAGTGAATGNCTGACTGTTCGATTATTCCTGCTACATATAGCGATCAATGTAATAACATTCAAAATTGCTGATTTTTTTTAAACTTTTGCTTTATATATCAGCTTACCCTTGCATATTTTTATAGTGGACAGCACCTGACTCACTAGACACAAAAAATTGCAAGAGCAGACAATACAGTAGCAGCAAGACAGTCGTCTGAAAAGCGTTTTTTTTTTTCAACTTCGTCGTTCCGTTATTTATAATATCTCGGGGTAGGTGAATGGAAGAAAAGAAAATTCGTTTTGTTTCTCTATACTGTGATTAGTGTTTTTGGGAAGTGTATAAAAGGACTATCATAACCAGCAAGATTGTGATGCTCACTATGCTGCAGTAGTTTAAAAGATGAAAATAAAGCAAGCATGGCACCCAATCACACTGATTATTATCTCAGAAATTTCTACATTTGAAACCAAACATCATACATTTTTATATTCGTTTTGTCATGCTAGGAGACTGAAAATTCATTGTACCGGTCCTCGAATACCAATGTACGCTTTGATTTAGTTATCATATTTCGTAACTTTTCGTGGCGTGTGCCTGGATAGCTTTGTGTTTTAGCCACATCAAAATCGATATAAATTTCAACATTTCGGGTTACATCTTAGTTGCAATATTCCAGATAGCAGTAGTTGTTACTTACTGTACTGAATTTCTGTAGTACAAAAAAAGTCACTTACATTCACTAGACTGAGAAGATGATTCTTCCTAATTCGATCGTATTGTTAGCCTATCAGTTTCTGCTCTCTTTTGGATCGGGCGGGTAGTTTGGTCAGCCAGAAAATATATTTTTTCAATGTTGCTCCACGTAACTATAAAAAAAGAAGATGAGTTGGCACTCACATTTTTCTCAGTCTATTTTGTTTCCTTTGTTAATGTTGTAAGGGCCGTTTAGACATTTAAACAGTTGATCGGACCTACCTTTCCTTGTAGTTTTTTTTATTGTTTATGGAATAACATTTTCAAATGCAATCGTGTGTTTTTTTAGTGAATGNTACCTTTCCTTGTAGTTTTTTTTATTGTTTATGGAATAACATTTTCAAATGCAATCGTGTGTTTTTTTAGTGAATGTTCTGTTATGGTTGTTCGTATATTTTCATGTTTGAGTCACTAATGTGACCTTTATTCCTTATAATGAATCCTCTGCCAGTTTATCCCATGTATGGTTTTCCACATGAACAGAGTGTTCTCTATACTCCAACTAGAGATTCTACTTGAGTATTTTTTCCCCATTGATTCCAGAGAATCGTCGACCTTATTTATGTGTTTCAATATGGTGTTAATATCCAACTCAGTTTAAATAGCCCACATCATTGAGTTTTGACAAATTTAATGTCATAGAAAAAAACGCAAACTAAAATAAAAGATGCACCTGAGAATTTACTGAAAAACAACAAACATAGAAGATGAATATAAGCATTTTTAAACAATCAATTTTAATAAATAAGGCAATGAATAATTTTTAATTTTACTAACAAGAAGGAAGGTAAATTGTATTTTTCTGGTTCACTACTAACAGGCCAGGTGTTGTTACCCTCCGACAGCACATACATCAGGAATTTCAGACTGAACCTGGACTCGTGTGTAGAAACTACACAGCACTACTGTTTTCTTGGATATGCTTGACGCAGTATGCTAATCGGGAAATTTGCAATGCTTTCAAGCATACAGTCTCACTTAACGCAAGCATAGTTAAATACCTGGAAACTATTGTCAATGTGTTTAGTCTCATGTTTCTAGCAATGTCATCTGATGTGCTCCTACTGATTCGTCTGGCAATTAGGGCCGAATGATGATTTCTCATGACAAAGCACTCCTTGANTCATCTGATGTGCTCCTACTGATTCGTCTGGCAATTAGGGCCGAATGATGATTTCTCATGACAAAGCACTCCTTGAACAACCATTGTTGAGGAATCGGTTGACCGTAAAAACTACCGAGACCTGTGCCAGACCCTGGAAATAACCTCGTGTGGGTTTGACATGCAGACGCGAGGATACATCNTAAAAACTACCGAGACCTGTGCCAGACCCTGGAAATAACCTCGTGTGGGTTTGACATGCAGACGCGAGGATACATCATCTGCGTTAAGGCTGTTCCACTAACCTTATGGTTCTTTCTCACGTAACATAGTTGATTTGGATTATTTGAGCTATTTCAGTGGAATGCATTCCAAGAACATTCATACTAGCTATAAGAAACTATTAACAAATTTATCACAGAAGTGTATAGTTACGTATAGTGAGGAAGCACCAGTTGTAGATTATTTTCCCATAAATCAATGGTAGCCTTTATACCTTCCCTGAAATGTTAGGGTTCTTCCCAACTTTACATAACTGCGAAGAACATCATTCCTATATTTTCAGGCTTATATGTAGGTAGTATTATTTCAAACAATATATTGGCTAAAAACTTCCGTTACAGTTTAGAAAGTTTGCCAGGAACTGTTTACAGTGTACCCACTCCACTCCATTCCACCTATTGCAGCATTATACAGTCCACTCTCTTATCTGTTAGTGTTTACAGCTACATATTAAGTCTATGTACGCACCAACTTTACAGGAGGCTCGATAACATAACGTGGTACTGTTCTAATTTCGGCACACGTAGTGTTATTCGTGTGTCTATTTCATTTATATTATCGTTAATTTCTGCACACGTCAACTAATTAAACATAATCCATGCGCACCTCTTCAACATTTTTCAAAAGAAGTTGTAGCTGTTAAGAGATTATAGATCATCCATGACTGGACAAACAATCCACTTAATCAGATGGGAAGCAACCACTAATTGGCAAACAGTTTCAACCAGTCAGAAAGCACTCTTCTTGGCAGATACTGTTGACTAACATCAACCATTCAGGAGGCACCATTTTCTCATCATAATGTTGGCCTGTACGAAAGTAACGATACCTCGAAGAACCTCACTGGTAGTAGTTAGATACCCTAAAGACGGCGACTTCAACATCTGTAGAAACTTAGGAATTTTTTTCTTTACTACTTCTGTCTGGAACTTAAAAGTGAAAAACGTAAAATGATTTAGGGTTTTTTTTATTTTGTTTTTTAATGCACAGTAAGGATTTATGTCTTTCTACTTATTTTAATGTGTNAATGATTTAGGGTTTTTTTTATTTTGTTTTTTAATGCACAGTAAGGATTTATGTCTTTCTACTTATTTTAATGTGCGATTAACATTTTATACACATAAATTTCACTACTACAAGAAAATGCTTCCGAGTTCATTACAAAGATAAGATGATTTGACAGTAATATCATTAACTCACTTTCAGTGATTCGTACTTCACTTATTGGTGTAATTGATTCGCGTTTAGAGTTTAAAGCATGTGTAAGACAATTAAAACGATCCACCATGTGTTAAATATGCGGAATTGCAATTTTGGGAGTTTGTGGCACATAAGTGTCTAACTGGAACCGCTCTGTGACTTGCTGAACGCCCTCCTTCAGGGGCCAACAAGACAAGGTATTGTGATTTGTACTTTTAAATGAATTTTCGATAAGTGTTATCTATATAGATATCGGTTAAAGATGTCACTTCCATGAAGAAATGAAAATTGATGATTGTAAACTATAATTCTAATGCTGCTTCCATTGCTATCGTTAGTATCGAAATTACTATTACTGCTCATAATGACATTGCAAATAAACGTAATGCTCAAATTCGTTAATAACAACAGAAAATCGATAAAATTTGTATTATAAACACTGATAAAACCTAATAATTCTAAATTTACGATATTTATATTGCCAACATTTAAATGTATAAATCATTAAAAAATTACAATTTCGTACATACTAAGATTTCGAAGTATTGCAGATAAGCTCCACAGAGATGTCACAGTTTGGCTAATATCGCAGAAAAAGTAATATACGACATATTTAATAGTATTTTTTAGACGTGAAAATTTTGAAAAAGAATATAGTAGCGTGAGGGTTGCGCGGCCATGTCGCAGGTCCGTGGCGGGCAGGACGCCGCGCTTGCTTGTCCAGCGTCGTGAGGTAGGCCAGTCTGGCGCAGTAGAACAGCGCTTGTTCATGCTCGCCGGAGGCTTACTCTGCGCCCGGCCAGTTTTTCAAAGAGCCGCAGTTGCGTCGCTGCTGGGTGGCGGCTCTTTTGAAGTGCGAGCGCGGGTCCCAGCTGCAGCCGAGTTGTGCCTCCAGTGCCCTCGCCGGGAGGAAAACAAAGCTGCTCCGCACCCGAGAAACGCACCTATAGTCCAGTCGTGGTTTATTCACACTCTTTAAATCAAACCTTTGAAACATTACTTCATGTATGACGTGTTTGGTTGTTTCATAAATATATGATACATCACAAGCGTTTTATACTTCTGTCAGCATAAAAGTAACTTAATTTTGATTAAATATAACTTTTACTTATATTTTATTTATAAGTTATAATATTTCACTTGTAATTAGTATGAATTGAAACAGAGAGAAGATAGGTATGATGGTAATGCCTAGTGAGAAATCGTTACTATGCAAAACATTATTTGTTGTCGCTCTGGTGTAATTTTTTAAAGTCTGCCAAGCTTTGTCTGCATGAGGCGGGGGAATATCCTGGAAGTAGGACTTCAGCGAGGGCTTCTGAAAATTTGGAAGTAATCGTGAATAGACTATAGAATGTACTTGGTGCACTGGCCGCTGAATACGACACGTGGTGTACCAGGCCGGAAACGGCATTGTAACGTTTGTAAGGCAAGCCATTCCGGCACTATAACATCATGACTAATAACACGACTGAAATAAATGTGGCCTCGTTCGATCGGGTATACGACTACGACCTGATCCGAGTATGGCCTTGAGTTGGCGGCACGCATGCGCGAGACGTCGCGTCGGTGGGGGCCGGCTGCGACTGGCAGCGAGTTTGGGAGAGTGCGAACAATTTCCAGACAGTGCATCTCGCCACTCCGATGTGTTAGCGCGCTGGTTTTGATGCCAAACGAAAAGTCTCATGTAGACATGTCAATTTTATGTTATGAAAGCCAATTATCCATTCCTTGCTTTCATTTGATGGTCATATTCCAAAGAACATATTACCTGGGAAGCCAGACGTATTCACGTAAAACCCCGACACAGCAACAACCAGAATTTCTGTTTTCTTCATTTCTCCGGTGCTCTGAACTTAAAATCATTCTCATGATACCCTGTGAACCTTCAAATAATAAGATACTTATTTGTTGTCTAATCAATCGAGCCGCGACTCTGACTTGGGCAAAGATTATTCTTTAGTTGAGACCCAGAAATTTTGCGAATTCGTTTGACTGGTACACTCTAAATTCGAATCAGTGGATAACCATTTATTCACAGTGAATTTCAACTACCCGGATCAGTGAAAATGACTCCACTTGAAACCAGTGAAAAACCACGTATTGTTTCAGTGAAACAATTTCACTGACTGAATAAATGACGTAAAACAATTTCACTGATTGAATACGTGACGGCCAACTGCGTGCGGTGAATAATATATGGTTTTTATCGAATTTAGCCAAATAAATACTGGAAATAGACATGTATTTCCTATTGTTACTATTAATATTGTACTTTTTACCGTAATTTAAAAAGTAAAAAAATCTTATCTGTAGCTTGGGATCGAACCCACATCATCACATTTATCTGACATTAACCGTTACCTTTTCATCTCTGCTGCGAAGCCACCACTAACAGGAAGGAGGAATATGTATGTGTTATAGATATTCAGGGAAAGTATGTAGTTTTAATTGTATGGTCTTTATTTTCGTTTTCAGATTAATTGGTAACGTAAGGATTGTTAAAACAAACAGTATGTATGAGTGCACTCACTTCACCACCATAAAAACAGTTTAAACCTTCAAGCCGAGCTATGCGATGGTTACGTGAAAACGAAATGAATAACTTAGAAACGGAATGAAAGACTGAATGTTCATGTTACCTTGTAAAATGGTGTTATGAAAGAAGAAACACATTATATAAAATATTTTATATTGGTTTTATTAGTTTATGCGTTGTTATTTAATTGTATGTTAGTTTTATCTCCGTGAGAATTACTTTTTCAGTATTACAAAGTGCGCATGCTACGTAATTGCAGATTAGTAAACGCTACGCAAAAACATTTCAAGTCTATAATTTTTTAACGGCTAACACCTTTAACAGTTATTGCAGGTGTATAAAATAGAAGCAAATATGTAAATTGTACGCGTTTCTTAAGGGCCCTTTGTAACTTACACTGCGTTGCAGGGTGTTTAATTAAATCCGGGCTTCTCTTCGAAACTATTGAATGTGCTGATCTATGAAAATAACATACATANTTGCAGGGTGTTTAATTAAATCCGGGCTTCTCTTCGAAACTATTGAATGTGCTGATCTATGA
Organism: Clitarchus hookeri; assembly: GCA_002778355.1. Classification (NCBI taxonomy): domain Eukaryota; kingdom Metazoa; phylum Arthropoda; class Insecta; order Phasmatodea; family Phasmatidae; genus Clitarchus; species Clitarchus hookeri. Next base: position 26,992 of record NQII01001321.1, read on the forward strand.
AAATAACATACATATCAAAATGTCTGTCGACCGCTTTCACAACATCTCGCTCATTCGAAACACCATTTCGGGATACACCAAAAATGCTAAATACGAATGTTTAAAGTGCTGATCTCAAAATGTTAAGGTCAGATAAATACTAAGGTACATGAGTGTCCTACATTTAACCTTTCTACAGAGTTTCCACCAAGAAAATTATAACTTAATTNTTGCAGGGTGTTTAATTAAATCCGGGCTTCTCTTCGAAACTATTGAATGTGCTGATCTATGAAAATAACATACATTTCAAAATGTCTGTCGACCGCTTTCACAACATCTCGCTCATTCGAAACACCATTTCGGGATACACCAAAAATGCTAAATACGAATGTTTAAAGTGCTGATCTCAAAATGTTAAGGTCATATAAATACTAAGGTACATGAGTGTCCTACATTTAACCTTTCTACAGAGTTTCCACCAAGAAAATTATAACTTAATTNATAAATACTAAGGTACATGAGTGTCCTACATTTAACCTTTCTACAGAGTTTCCACCAAGAAAATTATAACTTAATTATGGCCTATGTCACGCCAATATTCTGCAGTGAGGCGCCTTAACCAGATGTTTAGCTAAGGCTTTCATATGATTCCACAATCAGTTAAGAAATGTTTTTCAAACTTATCTGAGGAATAGAGCGCCTTCCTAACTGCTGATAGTAATATAAAATGGGACTACGGGGGCAGGAGTCAGAAGGAAGCTACACGACTGCGGGGAAATTTTCCCCTTTTTCCCTCAGAGGCATCATTTTCATCTACAATTTCCCTCTTCTCCATCAACATTTTCCTTTTATCCCTTCCAAAAGGTGACATCCACGCATTAAAAAAAGTAATCCCCCAATGCTACTTTTTATTCAATTTAGGGGGATCATTTTCGAAGACCAGACAGTGGTGGCCATCATGTTTTATATGCATAAACTATGCCAAATAAAAAACCACGATTGAGGCCCCGGTTCCGATGTCCACCAACTTGGACATCCTTGACCTTTAGCAACCGTCTTGGATCATGTGTCCGTGATCTCTGGCTGCCGTCATCTTGTTTCCTAATTACTTTATTCTACTCGACTACCATATTGTTTCCTAATTACTCATTCTGCTCGGTCACCATCTAATTTCCGGGTACCATATTTATTTAATGCTTTGCCATTCCTTCTAGATTTATTCGCATGTGCTCCACCGACCATCTTGGACGTTCTTGACCTGGACCTGAAAACCATCTTGGATGATGTGTCCGTGACCTTTGACTGCCACCGTAATGTTTTCACCGGCCATCTTAGATTTGATTCATGCTGTGTCATCCCTTATNGTCCGTGACCTTTGACTGCCACCGTAATGTTTTCACCGGCCATCTTAGATTTGATTCATGCTGTGTCATCCCTTATAGATTGATTCACCTGTGCTTCATCTACCATCTTGGATTCCATATTTGTTAGTTACCTGGTGAAAAAGCTTTCCACTTCCACCATCTCAGATTATATCACTATTACCACCTTATTTCCTAATTACTAATGCTGTGTTATTCCATGTCAGCCATAGTCAATTTCATATGCTTCTCGATTTAACCACTGGTTGAGCAGTCGATACCACCTATCATGTTGTGACATTCCACCTNGTCCGTGACCTTTGACTGCCACCGTAATGTTTTCACCGGCCATCTTAGATTTGATTCATGCTGTGTCATCCCTTACAGATTGATTCACCTGTGCTTCATCTACCATCTTGGATTCCATATTTGTTAGTTAACTGGTGAAAAAGCTTTCCACTTCCACCATCTCAGATTATATCACTATTACCACCTTATTTCCTAATTACTAATGCTGTGTTATTCCATGTCAGCCATCGTCAATTTCATATGCTTCTCGATTTAACCACTGGTTGAGCAGTCGATACCACCTATCATGTTGTGACATTCCACCTNGTCAATTTCATATGCTTCTCGATTTAACCACTGGTTGAGCAGTCGATACCACCTATCATGTTGTGACATTCCACCTCGGATTAATTCTGCTCTCCACGTGCCAACTTGTATTTCATTTGTTTCTTGATTTATACGCCAGGCCACATTCTTAGATTTTATTCACGCTCTGCTATTCCGTGTAGCCCATCTTGGATGCAGCCACCATACCTTTATCTTATATATTATTCATTCTCTGTCATTCCACATCGATTTTGTAGTCTGTGTGCTAAATGCTATGTGTGATTACATCACATCCACCACATTTGATTATTCCATCTTCAGTTTAGTTGGACATTTATATTTACTAGAAAATAACCGCTTATATGCAACTCAAGACTGTCTACGCAATCAGCGCCCAACCAGAACCTTTAGCCTTATAGTATTTCTCTTCTTAACTACATAATTTTCTAGCAAAGACTAATTTCTTTTTGAAAAGGTTTTGTCTAACCCACTTCAACTTCTGTAAAATTATTCATTATTCAAGCTTAATGGGGTCCAAGTACGTACATATGTATTTTGTACCCACGAAAATATTTCCAGTCACATAATCTTTAAAAATACCCTTGAAGGCTGATTGCTTCAAGTAGAATACATGTGATGTGGTAATGCCAACAGCTAGTAGAGGCCGTTTCTAAGCTGCTGAAATGCTGCCTTTACANAGTAGAATACATGTGATGTGGTAATGCCAACAGCTAGTAGAGGCCGTTTCTAAGCTGCTGAAATGCTGCCTTTACCATTATTCTTTGATCTCTTCACCTTATCGCCATGTTTTAACAGGCATGATTCCTTTCTCCATGATTGTAGGCTAATGTCTTGTCACAGTATCAGACGAAGCCTAAGAAAGTCAACGATGACCTCAATGATACAGGATCGAAGGATTCGATGCTNTCTTGTCACAGTATCAGACGAAGCCTAAGAAAGTCAACGATGACCTCAATGATACAGGATCGAAGGATTCGATGCTACTGCCGGTGACTTTTCTGAAGTCAAGTAATACAAACAGTGTCATTTCACAATACTGTCCATTTGAACTATTCCAAGAGAGAGCCTGACATGGAGATCAGAAATCATGACAATAAATGTCATATAATCATATTAGTCAGCCATACCAACCAAGAAAGCTACCTATGACAATTATTCACAAAGATCAATAAGTTCAAACATCCTAAACATTCCTACTGATAATCAGCAATGCATACAATTCATATTGCCAGACTGAACAATCTAATATTCAAGTCATATATTTCAACCATATATAATAACCAGGGTACCCAACACCATACCTCATGTTCTCTTGCGTAACAGTCAGCCATTTCATACTCGTATCACCAACCATAACTCAGCAATACCATTCAGCCTTTAAGATATACCTCACATATATGCAGCATCAGTAAGTTGTTCCATCAATTAGAAATAGTTCCCCTTACCACCAGCCCAACCTGCTAAATATCCCAACAACATATTCCAAACATCGGTACTAATATACTGGTAGACCATACAAGCAACCAAACCAGTCAACCAAAGAATACAATCACACATTTCAAACATACTGATTGGCTATACAAGCAAGACATACCGCCATAGCTGTCAACCAATGAATAAAATGATAAATTGCTACTTGTTATACTGCCAGGATATATTCGCATCATAACAACAATTTGAACAGAATATGTAATATCTACTGTACATTTACTTTTAGTATCGCCCACTAGAACACACTAGTAACGCATGTTTCAACCACCAGAGACAATTTACAATCGGCAAGAATGCTATCGACCTGTACCAAATGGTGACGAAATAATGTAAATTGTCATATTTAATATTTTTTATTTATTTTTAAATGTAATATTTTTATTTAAAATAATTTTTATATAGAAAGGGAGGGGGATTCAAACAAATGCAACACAACATATTTTTACACAAAATTTATTTAGTAAAGTACGACAGGAGTAAACCCTTATACAAGGATATATTATTTGCAATCTTCTGTGTTCACTGTTCTATGTCCGCATCATCGACCAAGGAATTGTAGCGGGATGGAAAACCCAACCACTTGACATACGATCGTCCATTATGCTGTTTCAGCACTTTCTTGACCAAATACACATCAGGAAACTTTGTAGGGAGGATCTGGTCTATGTTGAAATCACCATAGATGTGAACATTATTCGTGCAATACGTCTGCCATGGCCTCGATGATCGAGCGTGCATTCTTTGACTTGACAGGCCTGGCCCAGGCGAATTTGCTATATTCATCGATGACGGTCAACATGTATTTGTAGCTCTTGTTGACCAGAGCATATGGTAACATCCCCCACGAGATCGGCTTGAAATATGTCGTTCGCATCACACATCACGACCTTGCGGCGGCAGTAGTTGCGTCTCGCAGATGTTTGCAGTTCATTGGCGATTCCCAATCAACTCATTGTATGAAGCATCCCTCCCTCAGTTATTCAATGATTGAAATTATCTCGTAAGTGTGAGAGTAATTTGCAACTCTTTGTGAAGCGAGCAATAGTTGCAGCCTATAGACCAGCTAGTTTGAGTCGTCCCAGAATACGTAGTCGGTGTCCTTGTCGTTGTCTATCTTCTTCAGACCTTCGATGCTTTTCAGTGCTAGGCCACTGAAGAGGTCTGCGATAATGTCAATTTATTCGTGATCTTCGGCCTTACAAACAACTGCGTCAGGATTGCTATCTTGGCAAAGAGTATGCGTCAGTTCGGGCAATTTTTGGTATTCCATCAGGTCGGATTCTGTATACTCTCTGGGCTCCTTGCGAAATAGAGGTTCGTAAAGCCCAGGAGTTCCACGTGTCATGTAATCGCCTACTTANTATACTCTCTGGGCTCCTTGCGAAATAGAGGTTCGTAAAGCCCAGGAGTTCCACGTGTCATGTAATCGCCTACTTGGTTGATCCCATCAGTTAGAAACTCTATTTCCTCAGCATCGAGGGACCATTTGTCATTATGCTTGTATATGCCATATGTTGTATCATTAAAGCGAGATTTTTACGATCGTAGGTAGCGACGAACGAGAGTATTGGGTTTGAAGACTCTCTTCCGTACCTTTTTCTTGTGTGGCAAATTCGCTTCCGATCTATCGTCCCGATCTATTTGTACGTCATCGTGTTTCTGCTTCTTCACAGGCTCAGCAGTAAAGTCGATTCCGGTCTTCACGACTATGGGTGCTCCATCACTCTTCCTTAGTACATCGAGACAACGANCTCAGCAGTAAAGTCGATTCCGGTCTTCACGACTATGGGTGCTCCATCACTCTTCCTTAGTACATCGAGACAACGAGTAATGGGCTTAAACTTGTTTCCTTTATAATTTCGAGCAACATTTTGGCCCTCTTGGCGAGTAAATACTTCGAGCGAACAGTCTGAATCGTCTGATGTAAGTCGCTATCAATGTCCGAAATCGCAGTGAATAAAAATAGTTACTGTTGCTTTCTTTTATAGGTTTAGTCGTGCATCTCCGCCCAAAATACTTTCGATTTTGCCCAGGCATTTGCTGCAGGCATCCAATAAGTTCCTGCTGTGGTTGTGAATATCAGTTTTTGTGGCGAGATGAGATATCGAGGTAGCAAATGTATGATCTATGGAATCTTTCAGTTCTTTCAGATTCTCTTCATTTTTTCGCAGATACCACATTCAATCTGTCGCTATTTGCCTTTGAACACTCGTCACGTGCACGTCCATGGCTATATTATCGTGGAAGATCTCGGTTTTCACATTTTCACACACTCCATCTTCGCCCTGAGCTCAGACAGATATATGTGAAATAAAGTGTTTTGTTTGGTCAACATACTGCTCAATTCCGAGATGATGGCATTACCGGTTTCGAGGACGACATGTTTAGTACCAACATCCTCAGATTGTTGAGGTTCACCAACAGTTCAAATTATTCTGCTACGAGTATCGCAGGTTCCATCGTTTCTTGTTCTTTGTCAAGACACAGCTTGAGGTTACTTTGCCCGAATTTCGATATGTTCTAACTCATTCTCGATGGTCAACGATGAACTGATCGAATCCCTGTCGGTACCACCCATTAAATAGGTGAAAATTCTTAAAGTTCGTCAAAAATCCGTACTTGTCATAACAGCAAAAGCACACAGATGTTTAGAATCCCATAATATCATGTCGGTATTTACACGATCTTCGTAAACATGTCGGAAATTCATATANCACACAGATGTTTAGAATCCCATAATATCATGTCGGTATTTACACGATCTTCGTAAACATGTCGGAAATTCATATCATCCATGCGAAACAACACCAACATGTTTTCATTTTCATGGAGCATCTGTTTGGGTATTCGCAAATAAGTCTGGCCGACATACACAGTTAACCTTCGCATACTGTTCCATGCTAAAGTACGTCTGGATGCACATTTACTNCGACATACACAGTTAACCTTCGCATACTGTTCCATGCTAAAGTACGTCTGGATGCACATTTACTTTTCGCAGGCAGTGTCATCAAAGACAAATATCGAGTTTGGCAATGCTTGACTCGGTGGCATGACTGCATAATTTTCGTTGCAGTTGCAAAAATCCACACCATCGACAGCTTGCAGTACTCATGGCAGTCGTTGATATTCGGTTGCTGGAGCAATTTTGAATATAGGTACACATTCTCGAACAGAAAGCCATTCTCTTCTTTCAGTAGACTTGGTAGGACGCATTTTTCCGGCAGTTTAATGGTCCCGCGATAATGCAGCATACTGTATTCGGAAATAGGCTTCTATGTCGTGATTTGTGCAAGATAGCTTCATCTTTAGCAATAATGTTTATGGGTACAGTAACATCTTGCTTAATAATATGTATGTAACCAGTAATATCTTGTAGTGCATTTGATGCCGATTGTGGTGCTTATTGTATAGATGATTGTGGTGCATGTGGTGTTATTGTGGTGCAGGAGGTACTGATTGTGGTGCATGTGTTGCTAATTTGTGGTTTATGTGGTGCTGATTTTGGTGCATGTGGTGCTGGTTGTGGCAGGTCTGGTGCTGATTGTGGTGCATGTGGTGCTGATTCTGGTGTGTGGTGCTGATTGTAGTGCATGTGGTGCTGATTGTGGTGTATGTAGTGCTGATTATGGCGCATATGGTATTGATTGTGGTGTGTGGTGCTAAGTGTGGTGCATGTGATTCACATTGTTGTTGCATAGAATCAATGCTGCAAATTCTATAATGTTTCTTTAAAGCATCCCTCTGGGTAAACTGATTTTGACAAAATTTCCACTGAAAATCCGTACTTGAAGTTTTCATCCTGCAGGTCTATATTTCATGTCGATGGATGCTGCACAAGTTGTAAATGCTTTGCTGCAGATGCGACATAATAGATGCATCATTAGTACTTTGTGTCCTTACTGTTCCGAGACTAGAATGAAACTGAATCAAAAAAGTATAAAAGGAGCATATTTATACTTTTCTCGCTCACTTCACCACGATGCCTCAAAAAGGTTAGATCAATTTTGGAAACGGTGTGTTCGAGACAATGATCAATAATCTACCTTTCGATCTGCATATTTCCGGATACAAGCTATGCAAGCCAGGAACGAAGATAGCTAAAAGGCTGCCACATGGTGACATAGGTATCACAGCACTGGACGAGGCATCCAAGTAGCACGATATTGCTTACTCCCTAAACAAGTATCTGGAAACCCAACACCAGGCAGACAAGATACTTGCCTAGAAAGTTGACGAAATAAGAAAATCATCAGACACTGGACTCGGAAAAAATTAGTCGCATGCGGCATATCCAATGTGATGAATACCAAGGTGAAGATGGGCATGGGCGATAAGAGCAAGAGAAAGGCACAAGTTAAATGGGAACAGGTACAGAGGGCAAGAGAAATGCAAAAGTGAAATGAAAAGCAGCGACAAAGAGAACAAAAGATTTTAATACCCAGAAAACATCTACTAGTCGATTTTTTCTATTGCATTTGCCTGCACTTGGAGCTCTCGTGTGTTTTATCTGAGCCACAAGTGATATCGTCCGACCCGTCAACACAGTATCGAACGAATTGAAGCAGTTGTCTGATGCCCAAGGACACAATGCAAATGTGTTAGCTATTGCAATGGGAAAAAAAGAACGGCCGAGGTGTCTGCCCAAGGCCATACCAAACCACGTGGATTTGGAACTGTATGGACACAATTTGAAAATAACTAATTTTAGAGGTGTGTTTATGACAGACGAATTACTACAGAAACAAAAATATAACCAGTGCGCAATAATTAATGTGGACACGACAGCCAGGCCCAGTATGCACTGGGTAACTTACATGGAGCACGGAAAAAATGCAGACTATTATGACAGTTTGGGGAATTGGCATCCTCCACCCGAATTTCGGCGTTAACTGAAAGGAACGACGCTGGTATACAATTAAAAGTTGGAGCAAATGCAACACGTGGAACAGTGTTCATTTGTGTCTTCGCTTCCTGGTCTGTTTGTACAAGTAATTGTATAAAATGGCTATACATTGACAGGAAACCATCANCACACAGATGTTTAGAATCCCATAATATCATGTCGGTATTTACACGATCTTCGTAAACATGTCGGAAATTCATATAATCCATGCGAAACAACACCAACATGTTTTCATTTTCATGGAGCATCTGTTTGGGTATTCGCGANTTTCATGGAGCATCTGTTTGGGTATTCGCAAATAAGTCTGGCCGACATACACAGTTAACCTTCGCATACTGTTCCATGCTAAAGTACGTCTGGATGCACATTTACTTTTCGCAGGCAATGTCATCAAAGACAAATATCGAGTTTGGCAATGCTTGACTCGGTGGCATGACTGCATAATTTTCGTTGCAGTTGCAAAAATCCACACCATCGACAGCTTGCAGTACTCATGGCAGTCGTTGATATTCGGTTGCTGGAGCGATTTTGAATATAGGTACACATTCTCGAAGAGAAAGCCATTCTCTTCTTTCAGTAGACTTGGTAGGACGCATTTTTCCGGCAGTTTAATGGTCCCGCGATAATGCAGCATACTGTATTCGGAAATAGGCTTCTATGTCGTGATTTGTGCAAGATAGCTTCATCTTTAGCAGTAATGTTTATGGGTAGAGTAACATCTTGCTTAATAATATGTATGTAACCACTACTATCTTGTAGTGCATTTGATGCCGATTGTGGTGCTTATTGTATAGATGATTTTGGTGCATGTGGTGTTATTGTGGTGCAGGAGGTACTGATTGTGGTGCATGTGTTGCTAATTTGGGGTTTATGTGGTGCTGATTTTGGTGCATGTGGTGCTGGTTGTGGCAGATCTGGTGCTGATTGTGGTGCATGTGGTGCTTATTCTGGTGTGTGGTGCTGATTGTAGTGCATGTGGTGCTGATTGTGGTGTATGTAATGCTGATTATGGCGCATATGGTATTGATTGTGGTGTATGTAGTGCTGATTATGGCGCATATGGTATTGATTGTGGTGTGTGGTGCTGAGTGTGGTGCATGTGATTCACATTGTTGTTGCATAGAATCAATGCTGCAAATTCTATAGTGTCTCTTTAAAGCATCCCTCTGGGTAAACTGATTTTGACAAAATTTCCACTGAAAATCCATACTTGAAGTTTTCATCCTGCAGGTCTATATTTCATGTCGATGCATGCTGCACAAGCTGTAAATGCTTTGCTGCAGATGCGACATAATATATGCATCGTTAGTACTTTGTGTCCTTACTGTTCCGAGACTAGAATGAAACTGAATCAAGAAAGTATAAAAGGAGCATATTTATACTTTTCTCGCTCACTTCACCACGATGCCTCAAAAGGGTTAGATAAATTTCGGAAACGGTGTGTTCGAGACAATGATCAATAATCTACCTTTCGATCTGCATATTCCCGGATACAAGCTATGCAAGCCACGAACGAAGATAGCTGAAAGGCTGCCACATGGTGACATAGGCATCACAGCACTGGACGAGGCATCCAAGTAGCACGATATTGCTTACTCTCTAAACAAGTATCTGGAAACCCGACACCAGGCAGACAAGATACTTGCCTAGAAATTTGACGAAATAAGAAAATCATCAGACACTGGACTCGGAAAAAAATAGTCGCATGCGGCATATCCAATGTGATGAATACCAACGTGAAGATGAGCATGGGCGATAAGAGCAAGAGAAAGGCACAAGTTAAATGGGAACAGGTACAGAGAGCAAGAGAAATGCAAAAGTGAAATGAAAAGCAGCGACAAAGAGAACAAAATAATGTAATACCCAGAAAACATCTACTAGTCGATTTTTTCTATTGCATTTGCCTGCACTTGGAGCTCTCGTGTGTTTTATCTGAGCCACAAGTGATGTCTTCCGACCCGTCAACACAGTATCTAACGAATTGAAGCAGTTGTCTGATGCCCAAGGACACAATGCAAATGTGTTAGCTATTGCAATGGGAAAAAAAGAACGGCCGAAGTGTCTGCCCAAGGCCATATCAAACCACGTGGTTTTGGAACTGTATGCACACAATTTGAAAATAACTAATTTTAGAGGTGTGTTTATGACAGACGAATTACTACAGAAACAAAAATATAACCAGTGCGCTATAATTAATGTGGACACGACAGCCAGGCCCAGTATGCACTGGGTAACTTACATGGAGCACGGAAAAAATGCAGACTATTATGACAGTTTGGGGAATTGGCATCCTCCACCCGAATTTCGGCGTTAACTGAAAGGAACGACGCTGGTATACAATTAAAAGTTGGAGCAAATGTAACACGTGGAACAGTGTACATTTGTGTCTTCGCTTCCTGGTCTGTTTGTACAAGTAATTGTATAAAATGGCTATACACTGACAGGAAACCATCAGTCATGTCGTTAATGCTTATCATAATGGATCCTGGCTCTGAGCTGCATGCAGTACAATTTCTGCCACTCGACCTGGAAGGGGAATTGTTTGTAGGCCTTGTCGATTTTCAAACCTTAAATGCGATACCTAACATGAAAAAAAAACTTCAAGTCGTTCCTCGCAAAAAGTGGTAATGTTTGCCATGAGAGGTCGCTGCCCGTATGTTCTTATGAAATAGACGTCATTGCAAGGTGCATTGAAGATTAGCTGTCTGCCGACACAGAATTCGAACTATGTGGGTATAAGAATACTCTGAAGAGTTTCATCAGATGCAGTAAAGATATCAACTTTACTAAACCAGATACTATCGGGCCGAATTTCGGGGTTCGAGCTAGACATCTACGAAGATGGCAAAACACACAAGTCGTCAAAGTAATACGAATAAACTGCAATTTGGCCAGTGGCATATACCTCAATGGCAGGTCGATCAATAAACTGCAAGAATTTTCTCCTATGGTCCCTCCAGATTTTAAACTAGTTGTGGCACCACAAGGTGTCATGTATAATCCGGTCGTCACAAAGAGAGTACACAAACTGGTCGTGACAGTCGTCGACCAGTATAAAGAGATGGTAAACTTTCGAAACGAAGAAGTCACCTCACTCCTGCATTTGAGAAGATAGGACTAAGATTTACGACGACCAGAAGTAATAAAACAAAGTGTCGTGCAATACCTTCAATCAGTACATCACAGGTCTCCAAAGATTTAACACTCGCATGCGNATCACCAGTGAGATTTTCCTCCGCAGTCCTGGCTTCAATGTTAATCGCCATTAAATATTACCTAATCATAGACGAAACAGTCTTTTTTGAAGATAGCATAACGAAGGTGGAACTTCATGCGTACCAGTCTTTCCTGCTCAGACCATATACACTACGACCGGAAGATAGGATAGCGTTCCAAAACCAAGTAATCTGCATTTTTCCTTTCCAGTCTTTCCTGCGAATTTGGGAGAACCATCTAGGATTTCATATGTTTATTTTAATTACCAAATGACCCGCCAAGCAGTGCTAACTTCTCGATTTAGCCACCAGGCGAGATGACGTTCTCTCTTACCTATGCTCAACATGCCATCTTGTTTGTTTGTTGTCATTTGTTTATATTTTCAACAACCAGGTGGCACTAGTGTATTAATTACCGATTTCGTCACCAGGCGAGCTGCCTATTTAGCCACAAGACAGCAGGCATATATGTTTATGTTTTTAAAGTATAGGTGTTGTTGTCGGCGCCCTCCATATTGGATTATATTTTCAATACATACGTGGCGTTAATTTCTGAAGTTCACTGCCAGGTAATATGCCAGTACCCGCTCATTCTGTCGATCCAGTAGTAAAGTTAGATGTTGGCACTAACATGTGTTTTATAGAGATAAAAAAAAAATTAAATGTTACTTCCTATTAAAAAAATTAATTTTGCAATCAGCAGTATACTTAGCAGCATTATTTATTAAATCAATAATTTTTTGTATAAAAACTTTAATTACGACCGATTAAAAAACATATTTCATTTAAATGCTAATTAAATTACCATTGAAATTGAGTATTTATTCGGTTACCCCTCAAAACATCACTTTAGTCAAAATAACTATTCACCCTGGCTTAATAACCAACCACTACCGTTCTTATTTTCAGCATTGTCCGCCTGAGCGTACTCGTGTGGGGAAAGTATATAATGGGAACAATGTCGACCCTCACCACAGATTCTCGTCTGATGCAAAGGTGACAGATCGCTCTTTAACCTCTCGTCTTTTAGCATTTTGCCTTGTAAGTTTGCATATTTAATTATATCAGGTCGCAGGATATTATCAAGCATACACGCAGTACGCATATATTTTCCCGCGAAATTGCAAATCTGCTCAATTTTGNTTTGCGTATTTAATTATATCAGGTCGCAGGATATTATCAAGCATACACGCAGTACGCATATATTTTCCCGCGAAATTGCAAATCTGCTCAATTTTGGAATATCGGATTGGAACTGCTCGTCTCTGGAGAAATATATACGGAACTAAAACTTCGTTTTTTTATTTATATATTTACCACTTATCTCATTTGCAAAGGCGTTAGTTAAATCAGTACCCGTGACGATACTATAACACTTCGTTTACATAACCCAATGTATTCGAAGGCACGAAAAGTATGAATGCTCGAATACGGCAGATCGAGTGACATATAAGTGTGTTAAATGTGGCATGGCATTTGCTAGGCGTGATAACTTTAAGAGGCATGCAAAAACCTGCGTAGCTGTAAGACCTCCACCTGCAAAAACCATCGTGTACAGTCTCCTTTACAGGAGTGTACAGTCGTGTCGTGTACAGTCTTCGTCACAGTACGAGTGATCTTCCCACAAAACCAAGGGTTCAAAATGAGCATCCACCATCGTGCCAGCAACCATCACGCCCAAGAATCGTGGCAGGGTCTGGGTTGGTTAATGACAATAGTTTCGTGGAGGCCCAAATTGCATTCGATCACAGTCTAAAGATCTTTGCCCCCACAACGAGAGCAGGTATTCGAAGTATATTTGCACATGTTCAACTCGAATGGGGGAAAATATCTCTGACTGCTTTCTACATAAACACATCACCAATAAAATTATATATATATATATATACATGGCTCGAGTGCAGCTTAGAATAACTGACCCATTCAACGAAATAAATGTATTCGAATCGAAGAGCAAGATAACGAATATAATGTAAAACCTTATACCGGAAATATATATCACGAGAAAGAAGTATACAAAGATCCTGTTTCGGGGTAATTATTAACGAAAAATTTCTCACCGACTGCCCCTTCCCCTCTAAGCAGCATGCTTGCCCCTCTTCAGCAAAACATTTGTTGTAATTTTATGTTGGAGAAAATCATTTGCCGTGTATAGATGAGTTATGCAGCTTTCATTAAGTAAGCATCGCGCGAAAACCCCAAAAACAGAAGTAAAATCACTTCGCTAACCCTGCGGTATTCGATATGCACAGTGAATGATCCCATGCATTCCCCTTCACCAAGGGATATACACTCATCATTAAGAAACATTTCCTCCCATGTTTAAAATCAGTACGTTATGAACTTTAGGTAGCGAGGAAAAATATCCATATGGTTACTCTACTGGCAGCGATATTTCTAGCTCCCAGTGTCCGGATATAAAACTCTTTATACGCGCAAATAATGTAAATATAGTAAGTTTTGCGGGGAAAAAAAAGTTATCTACGGTGAGATGTCGCTACCGTAAAGACACACACACCGCAAGTACTAAATCATAAAAAATGTGTTACCTTCTGCAATCAAAATTAATGTATTTGCATACATGCGCCCGGACTCGCTCCATTAAGAGATATATCTGGTCCTCTGTAAAACAGCCCCGTTCTCCCCGGCAGAGTCACACCACACTGTTACGTGACTTAAGCCGAATTAAAAGTGACATGCGAACATGTGCATGTACATATATGTGCAGCCTCTAATCCAGCAGGAGTCAATAGTATTCATTCTTTTTCAATTACGCCAGCTAAAACCCATTTTTATTTCCGGGATGTTAGTTCACCATGCAGATTTGTACCACAATACGAATTCCAGCAAAGACACGCGTATACAGCTCTCATTTACCACCCGCCGACCTCGTCGAGACTTCACAAATGCGAAAAATTTAGAGCATTTTGCAGCCAGTGCATTTCGGAGGCCATGATATTTTAGAGTGGTTTTAATCCCTTTAGAATGCTAGAAAATTAATTATATCTACAATTTTTTTTGTAAATAAATGCTGGCTCAATCTTACTATTGACACTTTTTGTATAAAATACAATCTGATATTTTTTTGTTATTCCGGTGATGCCAAAGATATTTTGTGATGCTGTATAAATAATATATAATAAATAAATGGCACATTCTAGACTTGCCATACGTCAAACACATACACTCAAAAACGCACATACAAAGGGCCCGAAATATCCCAATTTGCAGGCGCGACTGATAGACGCACTAAAACACAATTAAGACAAAAGCGTACTTAAATAAGTTGATACGAGTGCCATTACAGAAATAAATGAGAGACAAGTGCATTCCTAATCTGAGCTCACGCAAACGTCCAGCCGCGATGCACCAGGTGTTGAATTGGACTTTGCCCTAGCGCACTGACCGCTGGGGTGCTCAGTGGGGGCCGCAATTGTGTAATTACAGTTACAGTGAAGCCGCGATTTTACTTTCTTGTAAGTGAAAAACGACACACCGGATTACACAATGGTGAAATTGCAATTGCGGTGTCTGTAAATTTACTTGCCGTGGAGAAAAAATACACGAATATTGCATTTTATTTTCTGCTACATAATAATAGTAATTTTATACCATTCTATGTAAAATTAGTTTTACAAGGTACGCGTCTTTTTACCATTACCTAAGATAAATTTACTTGGATTGATAGTAAAAAATGTTTTACATATGTATGTGTAAAGACTGACATCAGCGGAGACGCTACGACAACATATATTTAGTGTAAAATTACACCATTGTTTTGCTGCGTATATGACGTAATTCGGAAACAACCACACACGTCATACATGGTGNAGCGTATATGACGTAATTCGGAACAACCACACACGTCATACATGGTGTCATCTTTCAAATGTTTGATTTAAAAAAATTTAAAGAAACCGAAAATAAACNTGCGTATATGACGTAATTCGGAAACAACCACACACGTCATACATGGTGTCATCTTTCAAATGTTTGATTTAAAAAAATTTAAAGAAACCGAAAATAAACTATATTTTTTTAGAAAGAGCAAGGAGATGAAGACAGTCTGCNACTATATTTTTTTAGAAAGAGCAAGGAGATGAAGACAGTCTGCGCACCAGTAGAGCCCCGAGTATTTCGCAAATTCATACTGTGGGGAGGTAGACTTCAAACATTTGTTATTTTTTTCCTACCACTGTGATTGGACAGCAGTTGTTTTTACACGCCCCGTTTAGCTTTGATCCAGTTATAAGCAGGAAGCAGCAAGGTGAGTGAGCTTTGAACAGCCCTGTACGTAGGCCTCACTTGATCGCAGTAACGAACAAGAAAACGATATTGTCTACAGTGTGTAGAGGACTGTAAATCATAGCCTGCCTCCACATAAATCCGCGAAATACTCCCGACGCTAGTAATGGTGCCTCACTTGTTGCCACACGATCTCATTTTATGAATTTGTTATATTCGAAAANAATACTCCCGACGCTAGTAATGGTGCCTCACTTGTTGCCACACGATCTCATTTTATGAATTTGTTATATTCGAAATAAAAAAAAGTAATGGGATATATGGAAATAAATAATTTTTCAGGACAGGAATGAATGTCGATAAATGGTTGCCATTTAAAAAATTTGGCGATTGAAACATTATTGTAATATGTAGTTGAAAAGTTTCAAAGTCAGCAAAATCCATTGTAAGTAGTTCTCTGTTTACGATATTTATTCTTCTGTAAAACGGTTTTATTAAACTGCAGCGACAATGGTTGTATATTTACTGAACAGACTGCTGCATAAAAATCTTGTACTCACCGCTTGGAATTCTGAGGAAACGAAAGACGAGCAAAGCTTGTTTGCGTTATTTTTCATTGACGCCGCAATGCGTCCTTACGGCCGGACGTGACTTTGAGGCGTTTACGACCTTCCTACCAGGGAGGCCTCTGAACGTCAGTGGTGCGAGAGGGAGGTGCACCACGATGGCGAGCTGAGAATGTTCCGTGGACGGAGTGTTTGTTGGTTTTGTGGCCCTGAAGGGGCACATCCTATGCTAGTAAGCTTACTACCGGAGCTAGAACAGGCAGCAGGTTTAAGGTGCGTGCTAGGCTCTAGGCCTATACGCTCTACAAAAAAAAGTTGTTTGTAGGAGCAGCTTAGCTACATCGTTCGACCAAGTGAGGTTCTGGAGTGGCATGCCAGCGTTTGTGGCCTGACCTGCGAAGCCGCCGGAGGAAATCTCATGACGATATGCGTGCAGGGGGTTGGGGGGGTTCCTCCATACTAGGAAGGAAAATAACCTATATAATACATGCAGCGTGGAGGCCGCGGTGGTGTAGTGGTTAGCCTACTCGCCTCCCACCAAGGTGAACCGGGTTTGATTCCCGGCAGGGTCGCATGTGGGAATCGTGCCTGACGATGCCACTGGTCGGCGGGTTTTCTCGAGGATTTCCAGTTGGGGCGCTGCTCCATACTCGCTTCGGTTCACCCTCATCGGCTCTCAAAATCTCATCACTCGCTCGTGCAGTGTGTTTTTGACATGCATTGTTAGCGTGAGGAGGTTTCGAAAATAAAGGCGAGCAGGAAGCGCTCGTAATTCGTCAGTAGAAGAATCTTGTCCGTAGGTAGGCGAGGTCTTCCTTCAGCCCGCTTCCCCTCGTAGCGAGCGGAGCGGTGATCGATCAGCGGGCAGCTGTATGTCGGCAGGAGCATCCTT
>NQII01001321.1:44919-78251 GCA_002778355.1 Clitarchus hookeri
TTTGGTGTAATTTTCTAGACTCGGTTTTTGCTTGAACGATGTGGAGGGATATCCTGAAAGTAGAACTTTAGCAGGCCTTCAGAAGAGTTGGAAGTAACCTTGAATGGACTTTATCACGTACATCCTGCTCGTTATTTTCATAGGTTTAAAGATTATGCAGGCCGACGTTCGTCTTCTGGGTATGTTACCAACACTGACTTATCCATGGACAATACAACTGTCAAAGTCACATTGATAGTGATGAATGTGTTTGTTCACATTTGAATTCCCAACAGGCCCAGGCTTTTATATGAACACGATATGGGTTTATTCGACTAACTTAAATGCATCCTTCTGTATAATAACATTAAAACTAAATTAAATAAATTGTTTAAACATTTCAAAGGACTTGCATGCACAAACACTTTTCTAACCTCGAATCCTATCCACGTTGTTTTTGATCGTGTTATTGGCAGAAAAGCAGTCCAATTTTAAAACACGGAGTGGCTAATCCGCAGCTAGAATTAGCACTCTACCTCATTCTCCCAGTACAGTTATTTCATACTACGCTACTTGTATAAATGCATTACGTTAAAATTTCATTTTCTGAACTGTATTGGGTTATATTAAATTTATTCTATATTATACTCCAGTCCCTTAATGGCAGACGACTCTGAGAGTAGTGCAGCGAAACTTACGTTGAACCACCCACCCTCTGCTGCTTTGTAACTACAGTAGTGAGTGTGGAGATTTAGTACGTACCTAAACATACAGCAAAGTTGTGTTGCATAAAGGTTTCCCTTGGCGTTACTTACAGCCCTATAGTAAACTGTCGTATGATAAGACTGTATAGGTTAACTTCGCAACCTATCCATGTCAGTTGAGTTATCCACCCACCCCGCTTCAGTTTGCAGCAGTCACTTCACCTGCCCATGGATTGTCCATCCCTGTAGTCCTCTAGATGACTGGTACGCTCAGTACTTATGTTCAACATTTTTCCTTCAACAAGTGAACAACGTTTTGCGTGCTCGATGAAATTGGCATGCCAAAGAGGATTAGAATATTCCGCAAATCAGATTATTCACAAAGAAGACTGGGCCACAGAGTACTTACTTACTTGAGAGTACAGAGAGGCGATATCTTTTTAACTTATTATGAAAATGCCAACCACGCACGCCAGCAAAATGGCGTCACTTGTCATAAACCAGCAACATGTTGGAATGCCGCTGCCAATCAGCGTCTGGTAACTTATTTTCCAACTAGCAACCCAGTCAGTAAGGAACCCTTCGAACCATGCGGTAGCCAGCCGGAATTATGACCCGTTCCAAAACCTCGCTCAAACAATCAATGCTGATAAGCAATTACAATGTCATTTCCACAGTATTAGGCCTAAATGTGAGGAAGCGGTGATAAGAAGCCTTGAGTGTTTGGCGCCATTGGCATCCAAAAAGTCTCTGCTATCACATAACAACCCTTGTAAGAAATAGCCATAAATTATAGAATGTATATTCCCTGATACTCTGACAGAGTTTAATGCCCTCATAACGATATTAGATTTATAGATATTTACTTATGCTGCAAGTTTATAATTTTTAATTAAATTTAGGTTACACTGATTTACGTTATGCAATTATTTTTAGCAGTAAGTTAATTTAAACATGTATAACGTACACTCTGAGAAATTATTCGGAAATGTACCATTCCAGTGTATACGCGTAGTGAGAAAGCGGGAATAGCAATTTTTTCCCTTATACATACTTTGTAGCGTTCCTCTACTTACTGATTAAACAGTCAAATGCGTTGAGAAGTTCCCAACTTTGTAAAGTAGCGACGCTAAACATTCCTGTATCTGCAGCTTAATGTGTGGTATTATATCCATACAGTGTATAGGATAGTAACTTCCGTTACAGTTATAAAGTTTACCAGAAAATATTTATAATGTATAAAACTGTGGAACCTCAGAAATCTAAACGTGATGTTTGGTAATTTTCACTTGACGAAAATTCTTAATCAGTTGAAATGTACGGCGAAGTAAATAATTAAAACCAGGCAACCTTGAGAATAGGTATTGCGGCATTATCCTCTATAGATCCGGCTTTATACCCATGTAGCATTTTTTTTGTTGGGCCAACGTTAATTCAACCTTTGCTTGTAGGTTGGGTTAACGGAGAAATAACGTTGGCTGGACATCAAAATGACACTCGGAACTACGTGGGATCAACATTCTATTTTTTGTTGAATGCCAACTATAATCAGTAACATTTTTTACATAATGCAAACCAATTATTTTCTACCAGTGTCCAACATATAAAAATCTATTATGACATTAACCCTACCACAAATTAACGTTGTTATTACGTTGGTTATTCGTAGTATTTTAATCATTTGCTAACTAATATTTTAAGTTTGTTAAACTATAATTTAGGGTATGTTACACACAACAAACCATTTATATAAGTTTGTAACTAATGACTTATACACAACTAATGACAGTCAGTTTATGTTTAAAGAATTTCTTTGCTGAAAAACTTGAAAAGAAAATTAAATAAATTATATATGTGTTTAATTAAAAAAAAAATAATATCCTTTGATTGCAAAATGTTTGCAATGCAATGTGGTCCCAACGTAACAAAAGTAACCAGTGGCCAACTGTTGTTCACAACATTGTCTAAACACACGACGAACAAACACACAGTTTAATTAAAATTTACATTTGGTAATTCTTTGTATGTTGTAAAAAGTAATCTTATGATTTTTCCATATAAAAAAATTACAGTAGAACTCCAACTATCTGAACTCCGACGATTCGAATCACTGATTATCCTAATTCGCAAAAAAAAATATTCTGTCTACGCTCGCTATTGTCCATCCCTCCGCGAAGCTAGTGTTGGCGCCGAACATTATTGGGATGATGAGTCACCGTCTCATAGTGCAGTTCTATTATTGGCTGTCGTCCGTCACCAGGTGGCCGGCCCGACCCACCTGTCACTGTTCGGTTTGATTAGTCAGTCAGTGTGACCGTGTTTTGTTTGTGAGTGCGTTTCGTCGTTCACCATGGCTTCTAAAAGAAAACGTGTTGTGTTATCGTTAGCGGATAAACTAAAAATTGTAGAGCAATCAGTTAAAGGAGTTACGGGTAAACAGTTGGCTGAGATGTACGGTGTTGGACAATCAGCGATTTCAGACATTAAAAGGAGCAAACCTACACTTTTAAACTTCGTGTCAGTGCTTGACAACCAAGATGGAAGTTCTTTACGAAAATCAAAGAAGGCAGCAACAAACAAATATTTAGAAGATGCCGTTTTCAAGTGGTTATTGCAGCAACGTTTTATGGGAAACCCAATTTCGGGTCCGATTCTTTGTGAAAAAGCTAAGAGCTTAGCTCATAAGCTTGGTTGTTCATCCTTTAAAGCAAGTAACGGCTAGCTAAGTAATTTTAAGTCCAGGCATGGTGTCCGTGAATTAGATTTAAGTGGCGAGAAGATATCAGCAGACTCCAAAGCTGCAGAAGATTTTATTGAAAAATTTAAAGTTGTAGCAGACTCCTACGATCCTGAGTTTTTGTACAACGCCGATGAAACCGGTCTTGTTTGGAAAGCTCTGCCTAAAACCACTTTAGCATCTAAAAGGGAGTGTAGTGCTCCAGGACATAAAGTTAATAAAGACCGCGTTACGGCGCTTAACTGTGCGAACTCTACGGGAAGCCATAAAATACCCCTTCTGTTGATAGTGAAGTCAAATAGCCCAAGAACATTTAAAAATGTGAAAAAGCTTCCCCTCTTTTATAAAAACCAACCCAAGGCTTGTATGACTGCAGCATTGTTTACCGACTGGTACGACGAAATTTTCATCCCCGAAGTGAAAAAGCACCAAAAATGTCTTGGAAAAGAAGGCAGTAAAGTGCTTTTAATTGT
Source organism: Clitarchus hookeri (assembly GCA_002778355.1). Taxonomy (NCBI): domain Eukaryota; kingdom Metazoa; phylum Arthropoda; class Insecta; order Phasmatodea; family Phasmatidae; genus Clitarchus; species Clitarchus hookeri. The sequence goes on from NQII01001321.1 coordinate 48,813, forward strand.
CGATAATGCACCAACTCATCCCACCGAAGAATTGTTGGAAAGAGGGAATGGCCAGTTTAAAACACTCTTTTTACCGCCAAACGTCACATGCTTATTGCAACCAATGGACCAGTCTTTTATCGAAACCATGAAACTCCAATACACAAGGCAACTTTAAAGGAAACTTTTGGTAGAGGGCGAAAACGAAGAAGGTGTGTTGGCTAACCACAAAAAAATAAATTTGAAAGATTGCGCTTTCATGGTGGCGGAAGCTTGGAGCTTGGTTAAGGCAGTCGCATTAAGACGTGCGTGGAACAAGTTGAAAGGCATATCTACTGATGAACAGAAGGAAAAGGAGAGAAAGGAAAAAGAAGCTCAAGAAAAGGAAAGGGAAGAGACAGGAGAAGATGAGGATGACGTGTCACTTGAGGAATTCAGAAACATTCTTTTGAAAATTCCTGTATGTTCATAAGTTAATGCTGGATATTTAGGACAGTGGATGGTTTGTGATTCGTCAGACCCTGGGTTTCAAATTCTAAATGATGATGAACTTATTGAAAGTGTGAGAGAAGAAAGTGTAGAGGAAGAAGATGACCTTAATGTCGAAGTTGAAGCAGACACGGGACCATCAGCTAGTGAAGCATTTGCCGGCCTTGAAACTGCGTTGAAGTGGATGGAGCGTCAGCCCGAGTGTGACNCTGAAGATATAGGAGAGTGGATAGTGTGTGATTCGTCAGACCCTGGGGTTCAAATTCTAAATGATGATGAACTTATTGAAAGTGTGAGAGAAGAAAGTGTAGAGGAAGAAGATGACCTTAATGTCGAAGTTGAAGCAGACACGGGACCATCAGCTAGTGAAGCATTTGCCGGCCTTGAAACTGCGTTGAAGTGAATGGAGCGTCAGCCCGAGTGTGACCACATGCAACTTCTCACTGTCAAGCGGATGCGCGACTTGGCTGCCCGAAAACGGATGAAGACAGTCAAACCGTGTACTTTGACCGATATGTTTAGCAAGTAATGACTTTATTTTACAGTACGGTACGTATTACATACTGTACTAATGTACAGCACTTGTAAGTACGCTTAACATGTAAAAGTGTTGCCTTTTCATTTAATTAATTAAAAAGCTCTTTTTCTGTAAAAAATAGTTTTTTTCTCCCATTTTCAACACACACATAGCAATTAATTAAAATAGACCGTTTTTTCGGGAAAAATCCAATTATCCGAATTTTTGGTTATCCGATTGGGGTCCGGTCCCAATTGATTATAATAATTGGAGTTCTACTATTTTCTTTTAGTGAATTTATGTTCGTTGTACAATGTTAGCCCAACAAAGGTATACAGTACATACCAAATGCCGCTAATATGTTTTCCGATAAGTAAAATATACAAAAACAATTAAGACAAAATTAAATAAGACATGGTTTGTGTATTAAAACATTGCTTTTGAACAAACATACGAAAGTATTGTGTTATTTCTTCAGATATATGACAAGTTCCTTTGTTGGCATAATGTTGGTTACTCAATGTTGGCCCAACAGAAATTTACATATCGAATAACCACAGTGTGTTTTCCTACAAGTAACCAACACATCACCAACGAAGTCAGTTTTAAATAAGACATTGTTTGTGTGCTAAAGATGTTTATTTTTAACAATCATGGAATATTTTAGTGTTATTTCATTTGAAATAATGCATTTACCTTTGTTGGAATAAGGTTGATTACACAATGTTGGCGCAACATATATTTAAATACCAAATGCCATCAGTATGTTTTCCAAGAAACCAACACATCACTAACGATGTAAATTTATAAATAAAACATGGACTTTGTTAAAAACATAGATTTTAAACAAAATTACAAAATGGTGGTGTTATTTCGTCAGGAGTATTGTAGTTACCATTGTTGTCATAATGTTTGTTACACAATGTTAGCCCAATTTAGCAATTGGTACCAATTACCAACTGTTGTGATCCCAATATTGACATTATATATAACCAATTTATCATATTTTAAAGAGAAGTATCTCAGGTGATGAAGTTCCTTCATATTATATAAAATACAATAAAGTGGCACTGTTTTCATTTAATGAGTTTGTTTTGTAGTTTTACATAAAAAGTTTGTTGCCCAATGTTGGCCCAACAGAAAAATCCACACATATTACCAAAATTATGTTTACCAACTTGTTGCCAACCAAAAATCAACCATTTGAAATTGCATTAACAATATGTTATGGTTTTTTCTGATTTAGTTATCTCATTGTCTGGAGGATGCTAAGTAATCTCGTAACATTTTCATGGTAGGAAATATTTCTTGCTATTTTCCGTTGAGCCAACGTAGTATTAATGCGTGTGCTCCAATCCAACATATAGCCAACCTTTCTAACCAAGTGCCAACGTTGGTTGATGCTGGGGAGATTAGGTTGGGGATTGGTTGGAAAACAATGTTGGCCCAACGCACAAACATTTACAAAACACCAACCATTGTCTTTCATACGTTTATACAACGTTCCACAAACATATTAAATATAACCACATTCTCTATGTTAACATCTTTTTTTAATTTTTTAATATATGTGTATTTTAGTGTATATTTAAACATAACTTTTATTAAATATATTAGGTTGGATTTTGGTTGGCAAACAACGTTGGTCCAAGGTCAATTTTATTTTGGATTCATACACAACATTTGCCAACCAGTTTCCAAGGTCATCCCTGCGTATGTTACTACTGGGGACTTGCAGCATGTTCTCGCGTTTTCTGAATTAGTGGCATAATTTTATTGAGAGTGCTAAGTTACCTCACGAAATATGCATGGTAGAAACTTGTTGTCATAATGTTTAATACAGAATGTTGGCTCAACATTAAATACCATACCAAACACCAACCGTTGAGTTTCCAACATTAAAACAATTTAGTACTAATTAAACATATATCATGAACCAATTATTTCACATATTTAAAAACCTTTATATTATTTAACGTAAAGGAAAGAGGCACTGTTTTCATTATGAGATGTATTTTTCATAATTTGACATGATATGTTGGTTGCACAACACTAGCCCAACAGAATAAAACATGACAATTACCAACAGTATGTTACCTAACTTGTTACCAACCATTTTCAAGTTTAAAAAAAATTAAAATTGCTGCATGATTTGTCTTTTTCTGATATAGTGACATAATTTTCTTGAGAGTGCTAAGTAATCTCACAAAATGTCCATGGTAGAAACTTGTCATAATATGCCATACAGAATTTTGGCCCGACATGAAATACAATACCAAACACCAACTGTTGAGTTTACAACAGTGAAACAATATAACAAACTAAACATATATTATAGCAAAATACCCCACATATTTAAAAACCTCTATATTATAAAATGTAAAGAAAAGAGGCACTGTTCTCATTATTAAATGTATTTTCATAATTTGTTATTATATGTTGTTGATTGCACAACACTAGCCCAACAGAAGAAAACAAATAAATTACCAACTGAGTGTTTCCCAACTTGTTACCAACCATTTTCAATTAAAAATAATAATATTCTTTGTAGTATGTTCTGGCATTTTCTGATTTGGTAACATAATTTTCTTGAGAGTGGTAAGTAATTTATCAAAATTTCCGTTGTAAAAATGTTTCGTTGTCATATTACGTTGGGCCAAAGTTGTTTTACTATTCGTGTTCCAACTCAATGTTCAGCCAGCCTTTCCAACAAAATTCCAACCATTGGCCCAACGTATGTTGCTGCTGTGTTAACTGGATTGTCTAAAGAAGTCAGCAAGGCTGAAGAGTTCTCAGCGTTACAATCTATAGCCTTAAATCGGAAACTGCATAATATACCGTTCCGGAAAATAGTCTGTAGTGCACCACACATTTCTTGCTTAACTTTGTACACGTGTGAACAGAACTATCATGATAATGGCGTTGGTTTCCGAAATAATTTTACGGATAAAAACCCACCATAATTTCTTTACCTTGCCATAACTTACACAGTCTGCAGGAAGAGTTACTATGGTATGTCTTATTCTTATATTTCAGTAAAGAGTAGGGATACATGGCGCGCACTGATGCCAGACGGCCACTGGTTATCAACATTCAAGAAGTTACACTGTGTTGGGAGAATAAATAAATTATATTATCACCCCCAAAATACGTAACAAAACCTGCACACTGTGCAGACAATAGCGTATAAATATACAATTGTTTGAATAGCTACCAATACTGCAATCTAACAGTGAGACGTACCATACCACTGCTTAAAAAAGATCTTGCTTTTTAATTATAATGTTACTGAAAATAAACCGGTCTGACGGCCATGGTATTCGCTCTTATAAAGCTACCGAGTAACACAGTTTCTTTCACCGAATTTTGCTCGTGCTTAATTCTGAACTAGAAACAAAATTTCAACTACCAGGATTTTGTTTTGTCGGCACCGAAGAGTGTAGGTAATCTGAGAGAGTGTGTACGTACAACCGTAGATTTTGTCACAAAATCCTTTAATTAAAGTTCAGTCGTATTTATTGTGCTCGATTACAAAAGAAAACACGCAAAGTTTTAGAAATTTTTTTTATCAGTATCGAGGTAGTGGGTTCTCAAAATCTATCGTTCTGTCGACATGTACACATTTGAAGACAGTTGGCAAACGAATGTAATTTCTTAACATATGGGTGGGGGACAAACAGAAGGATTGAACGAAGGATGATTAAGGATTGTAATTGATCCAATTATTGGGATTGATCGAAGGATTAGGATTGATCGAAGAGTTGGGATTGATAGAAGGATTGGTGTTGGTTTCTGTGAATTGTTGAGGAAAATTGTGAAGGATTGTCGTGGATTACTGTCGATTGCGGAGGAGGATTGCGAAGGATTGGTGTGGATTGGTGTTGTTTGGTGTGTTAACTTGGTGTGTATTGGTGTGTGTACTGGTGTAAATTGCTGATTGTGGTGCTGATTGCTATGCTGATTGCGGGGCTGATTAAAAGAAAAATTGTGATATTGATCGAAAAATTAATGAAATAACAAGTCTTTAATGATATATTTTTTCGAATTTTTTTGGATGTTATAAATAATTTTTAAATATCTTTTTGGGTTCAAGGTTATCCAAGCTCATGGGGGTCAAGATAAAAGGCAGTGGCGGATTTACCAGTAGGCTGAGTAGGCTGAAGCCTAGGGCAGCAGATTTTAGGGGCTGCAAATTTGGGGCCATAATTTTGTTTTATGTCTGACCGAAATTAAAAAGATTCATATTTATATACCTAAATGTTATTAGGTCCACACAAACAATTCAGCATGTAATATGTTTCACCACTTAGATAAATGTTTCTACGATTTGCGTAGTCGCGTTTAGTTGCGGCGCGGGAACGAGTGACATGACCGTTCGCTAAGTGTGTCTGGCCGAATTGACTGCACGAGCGCAGCGCGGCGCGGCCGCCGCGGGAGCCGAAGCGGGGTCGTGCTGTTGTAGGCATACGCCGCGCGCTGGCATTGAGTTCCAGAGAGATAGACATAGAGCCGTGACCGGCGATACAAACGGGCAAGTCCCGTCCCGTATTAACTCTTTCTGGTTGTGTGCTGTAATTTTTCAGTGTTTCGTGGATTGTATGAAAAATTTCATAGCATAATATCACCTGTGCGTAGAAACTTATAGTAGGTAAGTAATCATAATATATTACAATAAGTCATCCGTAACGAATCAGTAAGACGTAATTTAACTTGATAAATAGCTGTTTCGGAAGCTATGCAAAGAAATTTAAATTTTTTTGTTATATCATATAAATTTCTTGTACTTATGTTAGGTAATTATTCAATGTCTGAAGTCTGATCAAAGGATGCACAAGAAATAAAACTCCCAATGTAATCTTTTTTATTTCAGTTCTTGGAATCCAAGAAATTGTTAGAATGAGTGATGGGAGAAAGCGACTTAGTGAAGCTAAGTATAAAAATAAGGCCAAAATTAAAAAAAGAAGAACAATAACATAAAGTGAAAAAATATATGCTGATCAGTGTCGTTTCTTGCCAGTGAGTATCTTCCAAAGAAAAATGAAGTGAATGACCGAAATTTGCTGGTTAATTCTGAAAGTAAAAGATCTGTATATTGCGGGCCTATTTGGCATTCGATCCATTGGACAATAAGACTCAGTTTGAGAACGAAGGATTTAATGATGGAAAAATGCAGAACACCGAATAGCTCAGCATGAAAACTCTGCGCGTCATAAATCTAGTATCCTTAGTTTGAAAGTTAGAAGTGAGATTGATGGCCGACTAGATAATATACTGCATGTCCAGATTGATGAAGAAATTACATACTGGAGAAACGTTCTTAAGAGGGTGGTTGCCGTAGTGAAGCGACTGTGTTCAAGAGGCCTCGCTTTCAGAGGAAAAAATGAAAAGTTCGGTGATCCGCATAACGAAAATTATTGTATGATTTTGGAACTGTTAGCAGAATTCGATCCTTTTTTAGCCGGTCATATTGAAGCTAAACCCTTAGTTCCTAGACCTTCATGGTCAATGAATAGTAAGACCGTTTGCGATGAGTTTCTCCTCTTGATGCGTCATAAAGTCTTAAAACACGTTGGAGACGAGATGAGAAGGACGAAATATTTTTCCTTAATCATCGATTCAACACCAGATATAGCACATGTGGACCAACTTACCCACGTCATTAGATACGTTTTGGAAACAGGCGAACCGTGTGAAAGATTTCTCAAGTTTTTGCCCTCAGTTGGACATAAAGCTGAAGAAATGTTTTCTGCCATTATTTCCGAACTCAAAACACTGGGCAAAAATATTGAAGACTGTCGTGGACAATCATATAATGCCGCGAACATGTCTGGTGTGTACAATGGCTTACAGGCTCAAACTCAAAGCCAAGCACCTTTTTCTTTTTTCGTTCCTTGCTCTGCCCACTCTTTAAATTTTGTGGCCACTTCGGCTGCTGAATATTGCACAGAAGCTTGTCGCTTCTTCATGTTGCTTCAAGAAATCTACGTTTTTTTTTTTNCTGCTGAATATTGCACAGAAGCTTGTCGCTTCTTCATGTTGCTTCAAGAAATCTACGTTTTTTTTTTTAAGTTCGTCACAGCGCTGGCAAAAATTAATGACTGAAATCGGGAAAGGGAAAACGCTAAAGAAAGTAAATCTGAAACGTTGATCAGCTAGAGAGAACGCATGTAGAAGTTTGAGAGATTGTTGGCAGGAAGTCCGTAAAACTTTGTAACCAAAAGGATGGTGGACCGAAAAGCCTGTAACGTGAAACGAAGGGACGGGAATACTTTTGAATTTAGAAAAACTGGAAACGGCGGTAATGGTTGTTGTGTGGAATGTTTTTTTGGAAAAATAAACAAAGTGAATGTTTAAATTCAGGCTTCTACCGTAGTTTTGATCACCGTTGCCGATCTTTACGAATCTCTTTGCAAGTTTTTCGTAGCTTAACGAGAAAATTTTAAGTATTTCGAACAAAAGGCGATGGAATTAAGCGTGTCGAAGCAGTATACAAAAGACATGGGAAAAAGACAACCGAAAAATAAAAAAATTATGATGAAACACTCGATGAAGAAATGAGAATGACTGCGAGTGATACTGTCAGGGTTAACACATTTCTCGTCCTCATTGATAGACTCGTATCCGAATTAGAAAAACGGCAGGAGGCCTACAACAGTTGTAATGAAAAGTTTTCATTTCTGACCAAAATAAGTGAATTGTCATCATCAACCCTTACGGAAAAATCCTTTTTCTTGGAAGAAATGTATCCTAATGATTTAGGGGGGGGGCAAAATTGGAATAGTCTACTGGCGGCAAATGTGTAAATCCGCCACTGGTCAAAGGTCAAGTTCAATGTCACTTGGATTAATAACGTCTGTTGGGTGACGTCATAACGTGACAGCTGAAATAACGGAATGTCAGAGCATGATGTCGGCTTTGACTCCGGCCCCCGTAATGTTCAAACATTCTAAATTTTAGTGTTTTTCAATTTAATTTTAAATTTTTATTATTATTTTTATTAATTTGTTGGAATTATTTTGAAATTTTTTGTATATTTTTTTATTTAAGATTGGTTTTTATTTTTTGGGTTTCAGGTTAATGTTGAAGGGCCCGTGTCAAAAATATTGAGTCTTGGGTTAAGGGTCTTGAGTTTTGAGTCTTGAGTCTTGGTTCTTGGGTCTTGAGTCTCAAGTCAAGAGTTTTGAGTCTTAAGTCTTGATTCAAGGGTCTTGAGACTTGATTCAAGGGTCTGGAGTCTTGCGTCAAGTGTCAAGGGTATTTTGGGAGTTTGTTGGAATATTTTGAAAATTGTTTGGGATGTTTAGAATTTTTTTGGTGCAAAGTCATTCAAGGTCACGGGTGTGGGGTCAAGGTTAAGGTCAACCAGATCCATGATGATGGTTGGGTGAGGTCACTACATGGGAGGCCGACTGGCGTCGGCGCCGGTGCCAGGTGCCAGTTTTGTCCCATTTAAAATACATTGGCCCAGACTTTCCATAATCATACTACTTATATTTATATATATATATACGTATATAATTACAATCTGATGCCTAAGAGGCAGAAAAGAGGTAAAATGTGTTTTCAAGGACTCCTCAGTGTCTCACTTACTCGAATTAGTATAAAAGTTTGTATAAAATTTATTTTAGAATTTTTTAGTCAAATCCCTAAGAAGGTGAAAAGTGTTCGAGTGTAACATTCAAATCAAACGAAAACTTATGAATAGATATGAATTCTAGGTTCTATAAACTGTAAAAACGCTTTCTTAGTTGCAACAAATGATTTTTGCCGTTAATATTTACCACTGCATAGTAGGCTTGCCACGAACATAATTTGGTCTGCATGGTAGTGATTATAATAACCTTTCATTGTCGTTGCAACTGTTTGTAAGACGTCTGTGTTTTAATATCAATTACACTGCAAAGAAAATGTATGCTCTGCAAAACAACCGTGACTAGTAAATAAATGAGAAGTAACAAATCTGTCGAAATTTTATTCACTCTATAGAAGTACAGAGTGTATTGGTTTATGACTGCTTGCGTCGGGACAACAGTTCCTTCTGAAAACTATAACGAACGCATAAAACTTTCCACATCGCTGAAACGTTACCTTTGTACAAAGTAGTATTTCTTTACTGAAAACAAAAGCAGTTTAAAGAATATTTATCTCTTTGCTACAAAGGAAGGTAACTTTGCCATAAAAAAAAACGTACAAAGAAAACCATTTTTTAACCACGAACGTAAGTTTCTGTAACATTCTCATTGAATCAAACAAATATTATCTTACTGTAATCAAAACAGCCTCACAGAAATTGTCTTCTTTGCTGTACAGAAAACTTTGTAAGGATTTTTTTTGAGTGTATAATAGTTAACATTGCTTTTTGTAAAGAGGTTAATATTGGCATACGTCCTCTTCGATGAATAGTTAATTGAGATAGTGCTCATTCCAGCTGCGCAATAACAAGTCTTATAGTGTTAAAAAATGTTATTGGTTTCTTGCAAAAACTGGCGAATCACCTAAAGAACGCTTCAAAATAACATAATAATGGCAAGACCATTTGTTCATATTTAGTTTTTCAACAAACCTGACATTTATTACATTAAATTAATATTTAACGTAACTTGAATATATTCCAATAGAATTTACTAGCAGAAACTTTCGGAAGACCAAATTTAAGAGGTCTTTCGGTAAAGGACAATAGCTACTTTCTGTAGTACACAAGGTCGAAGCTGTGGGCAGAAAGCTAGTATATAACACACGTGACTGACTTATGGTGCTTCATCTCGGCAGTTTCATAAAAGTAATAATTTAAATTTTATATAACATAGATTTTAAAGTTATTTTAGAGTGTATAACCTCCTGTTCGTAATTTGAGTAGGCCTACTATTTGTAAAGTATTAACGGCCATGAAAAGGTCACGTAGTGCGTGGAGTCTCGAAACGTATTAACTAAGAGCAGAACCTGAACAATATTTATATTAGGTTAGATTTTTGGCAAGAAATTTGAATACTCTTAACTTTAGTATTATATGCAATAGTTGATACAATCTATAGATTTCAAATAAAAATTACCAAATATTTTCGCAAAATTAGGGCTATTAACTAAAAAAACTAGTAAATATGACATATTATTAAAAAAAAAAAATCTTCAACTTAAGAAAATTAAAATCTTTTCATCGTGAATTAAAGATATGCCTTCAAACAAAGTTTTGTAATATGAGCATTAAAAAAATTTAATTCTGCTAAAATTGTAAACAATATTTTGTTTTGATATTGTGCTCATCAAATTCTACACAATCAAATTTCATAAATTAAAAAAAAAATGCATACGTGCTGATTTTGTGGTAACAATTCAAAAAAGTAACTATTTTTAATTCGAAAACTTTACATTTTGTTTTGTTCAATCAAATATAAAATGAACAAGAAGTTACTTATAGCTAATGAGCCTACTTTCCTCTGCGTGGGTGAAAATATATTTTAGTGAAGTTCTTGAAAGTTTTGACGGTAGGTAGGCGCTGACGATTCATTGAGAGCAATGCAATTAGAGATGAAACTAGAAACATGTGAAACAGTACAAAGACAATTAAAATACACAAGTGATTACCCGGGATTGGAATTCAGATAAACTAGTAAAATTAAGTTAGCTTATAATAAACTGCATCACGGAGGTAGGATTCAGATCATCAACTTCAGATGTAATCAGTCTGATACTTTGAATGATTGGGTGCACTAACCTGAAATATTTACTCGGCCATAATTTTGAAAATAAGTACCTGGACCACTGAAACACGCAAGTTTACATTGCCTACTATAACGCTCCTTGTGGAAACATTTGATTGAAATCGGTTGATTGGTCTCCAAAATATGGCAAACAAACAGTATTTTCTTAAATAGGCCTATCTTAAAACTTGCTTTAAAAATGCTCAGTACACTATATTTGTAATAGATAAAGTCGGCATAAAAATATAAATTGAAAATGTTAAATTGTTAAATAGATATGCCAAATTTATGATAATATTTATGATGCCACCTTTTTTTTAAATCATTGCCTGACACCATTTAAATCGAGTAACTTTACTTGGTCTTCTGTCGGTGTGCAATATTTTGTGGAAACTACTCGAATTATTCCGCAAATATGACAAAATGTTCACTTTACTCACGTGACACTTCTTTGAAAAAAATTCGGCAAAGGAGGATCTCTGTATGCATATCGGCTGATTGGTCCTCGTGATTTGGTCTAAAACCTCTATTGATAATGTGACAATCTTCATAAATGGAGGGCAAGAAGTTTTTATATTATCACATTCGATTATTGTCGTGGACACAATATACAAAGTTAAATTTAAATATATGACTCATAAAGTAAGAGAATAACATACTTTAAACATATAAATTAATAAAGCCTACCGCAGAACATCATCTTCGCCAAAAAATTTGATAGAAATCGGTTTATTGTTTCTCGAGATACGGCATTAAAACTATATTATTTCATGTAGGGCTATCGTACAAAACGGTGGAGAAATGAGGCTTTGCATAGTCAATTGGGATGGTTATAATTAATACTGCCAGCATAAAAAGTAAAGTTGAAATTAGTTTTTTAGTTTCGTATATAAAACATTCGGAGATAAAATGTTTATGAAGCCGCCATTTTGAAAATGTGTGTGTCTGACCCTCTCAGAATTTATTTGTTTACATAGCTTGACATAGCGATAAGTGTTTCCCAAATTTGGTAGAAATCAGTAGTTTTTTTTCGAAGATAAATTATTTTTAATTTGTCAAGTGATACTATATTACAAAATGGCGGAAAATTAAGATTTTTGTACACATTTGATTGTTGTGATATATATAGCTATTATACACATTTACATTCGTATTAATTATATGTTTTCGACGATAAAACATACAAAACTAAAGTTGTCATAAAACCGCCACTTTTGAAATAAGTGTCTGGCATACCTGAAACATATCAGTTAGTATTACCTACCGTAGTACTACTTGCTTGCCATATTTGGTAAGAATCAGCTAATTGTTTCCCGAGATAGGATACAAATTTTTTATTTATTCTTGTGGTACTATCTTACAAAATGGAGGTCAAAAGAGGCTCTGTGTAGACACATTTGATGTTTGTTATGTATATTCCTAGCATACAAATTTAAGTTAGAATTTAATAAATGGGTTCGAAGATATAGCATACTATGCAAAAATAGCTAGTTGCGCCATTTTGAAAGTAGGTGCCTGACATACTTGAAACATATTTTTACATATCAACATGTGGTAGTACTACATGATTGCCAAATTCGGTAGGAATATGTCAATTGTTTCCTGAGAAATTACACAAAAGCTTGATTAATTCATGTAGCGCTGGCATACATAATGGCAAACAAATATTGCATTTCAGCATATTTGATGATTTAATAGATACTGTCAGCGTACAAAATTTGGTTGGAAATGGTAATATGGTATGATTGTAATACCAAATAAAACTAAAATATTTGTATGACTGCCATTTTGAAAATAGATTTCTAAAACGTTTATAGTTACTTATATTCACCTGGCCTGTAATAGTATTTCATGCGCCAAATTTGGCGAAAATGGGTTCAGTAATTTTTGAGATATAATGTAAAATATTTATTTCTACATGCGGTGCTATCTTTTAAAATAGCATACAAATGTGGCTGTTGTTTAGCTAATATGACGCTTGTAGTACATACCACCAGCGTACAAACTTTGGTTGAAATTGGTCTAATGGTATGGTAGTTATACCAAATAAATCTAAAATACTTGTTTGGCCGCCATTTAAAACAAGTTTCTAATGAAATTTAATTAGTTACATTTACCTGGCCGATTATATTTTTACTTACATGCCAAATTTAGCGAAAATAAGTTGCGCAGTTTTTGTGATATAACAAAAAATTTATTTTTCATGTGATGCTATCTTCTAAAATGGCGTACCAGCAATAGCATTCACTTCTGAATTAAATGCTTACAAGTTGCGCTGGTAGCATATAAAACTTGGTTAAAATCCGTTTAATGGTTTCCAAAATATGACAAATTGCCCTAGATTTAAAAATGGCCGCCATTTTTAAAGTAAGTACCTGGCATTGTCAAAAACTATACAAGTCAAGTGTCCATTCTTAGTATTTTATGTGTACACATACACACAGACACATAGACAGGAAAGTTATCTCTTAAGCCATTTTTTTTCGTCCGGTAATAAGGCTAATAAAACGAACTTTGTCAAACTGTATTAAGCAGTTAAAACTCACTTCTTGATTTTACATTTCTGAAGTTCAGGCACAGCAAGACCTTTTCATAATCCTTAACTGAAAAAGTATATTAAGTTATTTTTGGAGTCAACGTTTATTTCTATTTACCATTTATTTTTCTTTAGTATTTATTAGACTTATTAGTGTCAATCTGTTGTGTTGAAAAACACTTGTCTTGTTCACAAATTTTGTTTCCAGATTTATGTTCATCTTATATGTACGAGTTTATCTTTTGTTAATACCGAATGGATTATACANCCATTCTTAGTATTTTATGTGTACACATACACACAGACACATAGACAGGAAAGTTATCTCTTAAGCCATTTTTTTCGTCCGGTAATAAGGCTAATAAAACGAACTTTGTCAAACTGTATTAAGCAGTTAAAACTCACTTCTTGATTTTACATTTCTGAAGTTCAGGCACAGCAAGGCCTTTTCATAATCCTTAACTGAAAAAGTATATTAAGTTATTTTTGGAGTCAACGTTTATTTCTATTTACCATTTATTTTTCTTTAGTATTTATTAGACTTATTAGTGTCAATCTGTTGTGTTGAAAAACACTTGTCTTGTTTACAAATTTTGTTTCCAGATTTATGTTCATCTTATATGTACGAGTTTATCTTTTGTTAATACCGAATGGATTATACACTCTAAATTTGAATCAGTTATTCCAATCAGGTTAATTATTTTACTGAATCCCCAATTAACGAGCTCTTATCTACTGGCGAATAAGTGTTATGCACTGAGGTTTTAATGCCAGGCCAGTGCAATTCAGCAGTAACCAATAGAAATCACTCTTTTATTCAGTGAATACCAGCAACAAAAACGAACAGCATAATTTTACTGATTCAAGTGGCGCAATTTCGACAGATCTGTAGTCAAATTCGCCGATTTGGAGCAGCTTCCACAGTTTCAAATTTAGAGTGTACAGTAGATAAATGGGATCATTGTTGTCGTTGTTAGAGGAACGGCAAGGGAAATGGTTCCACTCACCATGGCACGCCCACGGAGCAGGTTTTAGTGCTGATATAGTGTTGTCTCTTCTAGGGCAGCAGCAGCAGTTCCACGCCTTCGCCTTCGGGCAGCGGCCTTTCCTGTCGGGCCACTTCGGCAACCCTCTGGACCCGCTGCAGAGGGCAGCCGACCCCCTCGGCGGCTCGCTCAGCTTCCGCATGCCCGCCATGTCCAACTGCCAGAGTGAGTATCGCCCGTCGGGCCCACACTACAATAAATACGAGCTAGAGACCGAGTACAGTCTTCCGTGCATGTCGCCGACATTGACTTACCCATCGCTAGTTCAACTGTAAGTCACGTTGTCAGCATCATCATCATCATCATCATCACAATTATCAATTCCATCGTCATCCTGACTATCACCACCAACATCATCACCAGCATCACCAGCAACATCATCACCTCCATCACCATCACCAGGATCATCATCACCACCAGAATCATCATCGCCATCATCATCATCCTCGCCGTGATCCTTCACGTCATCATCATCAGAGATCCAGAATATTCGTAAACTCGTTTGAGTTCAAGTTAAACTTCAACCACGCTTAGCTACATTTGTGTTTCTGTATCTTTGGAACACAGTTTGTTAGACAAGCCCCGGACGACTTTCGATCAATAACTGACCTGCAAGTAAACAAGGGCTGAATCACGTGCTACCTTGTCTGGAGTTAAAAGGGAGCAACCACCAATGAACTACTACCTGTTGCTGGAATATGCGAATGATTGTGGTATCTAACTTGTTGCCGAACGAATTCACAAAATTTCTGGGTCTCTAATAATCATCACTATTATCACCACCAAAATCATCGCCACCATCATTATCATTATTTATTGTCTTGTACAGTAATTTGCATGTTTGTTTAATGTAAATTTTCAACAGACCCAGCATGCTATGTAAACAAAATACTTTAACTAACTTGAACATTTTCTAGTTGCTTTAAAAATAGCCTAGTGGAAGTGCATAAACACCTAAAAACAATGTTCTAACCTCTAATGCTATCCTCGTTGTTAATGACAGTGCTATTGGCCGGAAAAACAGTATATTGTTGGAACACAGATAGTGACTACTGCTCTATATTCCCTCTACGCCCGTAATAGCTTGATCGCGGTTAACAGAGAACTTCCGAATTCAGCGTTCACAAAATGTCGTGGCACTAAATGTATGTTTTTTAACATAACAGTAGTCGCACTTCTTACAGTGATTTTGGGAGTAAATTAAACCTTTGCCTTGCCACGGAAATTACACTTCCCACGGTTTAAAGTCATTTTACTTTAATTGTCGAAACATGATTTGGTAGTCATCGTCCTCACTATTAAGACATAAATTTTACTTGTATTGTTTAATATTAAAGTTACAAACTATCGAATTACGTGCAGTTTATATTAACATTTAATTTAAATGTTTATTTTATCATAACATTCTTGCATAAATGACTATAATTTAATTTTACTCCCACCCACCGAAACAAAAAAATAAAGAAATTATGGCAATGGCATAGTCTATGTAAGGGTCACGAAAAGTAGTTTTAGAATTTATTGTCGTAATAAAATAATAAAATAATATTGTTTGTATATATATATATGTGTGTGTGTGTGTGTGTGTGTGTGTTGTTACGCGCTGTCGCTCGCACCGGCCACGAGCTCCCGTTATGCACGATCTGGTCCTACGGGAAGGGGGGGGGTGGCCACCAAGACCCTCTCCTCCTCGCAGTTGGACCCGCTCACTGCCTCGTCACCATTCCACCCATTCCCTCCACCCGTCGCCCGGCAGCCGGGGAAATGACTGACAGCGGGGACGTAGCTGGCGTCAGAGACCCTCCTCTTTCCCCCTGCTGGAGAAGCAGTAGAGGAAGCACAAGAATATTCTAGGAATAAGGATCCTCAGTGCAACGCGGGATTTAGAGAAATTTCTGGGTGATGGCCTACGACCCTATAAATACAAGCCATGGTTAGACTGTTGGCAGTCTTGGTAGAAGCCTTAGGGCTGAGTGCGGTAACCGGGACATCGGTGAAGAGGACGGACGACGACGGGAGATTACTAGACGACGGCGGACGAGGTGTTTGTGGTGTTGTCACAGAGCGGGAGCACCCGCAGGAAACCCCAACACTCCATGACAGTGACCTTCATATCCATTTCCTTCCATTATACTCATTTAAATAAAATGATTTTCACCAAAAAGTGTTAAGCAGAAGATTTTAAATAGTAGAGTACAAACAAATAACACAATCGCAATAAATTGCGAAAATTAAACCATCCCCTGATATGAATACAAGGTAATTGACACCCAAAAATGTAAGAAATTATTCAACAAACTGATGATTTTCTTGTCTTTTATCTCTGGCATTATATCGTTTTTTATTTATTTTTCATAAACTACCTATATTAAATTTACAAGCAATATAAAAATACAAAACGGCAAACCGGCTTTAAAATATGTTACTAATATATTGTTTGCTATGAAAATTATAGGAAGTTGCCTTTAATAATGGGTTCCCATTGCAATACAATCTTAGCCCAAATATTCTAGAATTTCAAAAATTACAGAGTATATAAAGAAAACTTACCTTAAAATGTTCCCTATACATGCCCTATAAAATGCCCACATAAAAAATGGCAGGATATGCCTTCTGCCAAGTTATAATGTTCTCATCGTGAGGTCCCTATCTATTCTCTCTCCCAAGACAAAAGACACCCCCTTTTATAGTCAGGAAATACGTTGACCAGGGCGCCGACAGTTTGTGCTCGCCTGACAATCTTCGCAGCGTCGATCTATCCCCATGTTGGGACGTACGATTTTCTGCTCTGATATTAATGCTGGATATACGGTGTTCCAGCACCGTCAAAGTGTGAATGGACTAGGGGGCGTGAAACCCGACGAGTGAAGTTTACTGTGCGTGAAGGCGCTCGGAGAACTCTAGAACATGNGAATGGACTAGGGGGCGTGAAACCCGACGAGTGAAGTTTACTGTGCGTGAAGGCGCTCGGAGAACTCTAGAACATGGCGGACTGGTGGGACCTGGACTAAACTGAGGTGGGAATGAATAACATGTGATACGGACTTTATTGTGAATAATGGAACTGTCAAATATGGACATATAATTTGTAAAATAACTGAATACGGTTAGATAAACTGTCTATTGGGACTTGTTTCTTATCATTTAATTACGTTAATTTCTTTGACGTAATTTTTAACTGAAGTAACTAATTGTAAACAGAAAGTGATATCAATTTATTGTGAGATGTTGAGTTGAGAGAATTTTGNTTACTGTGCGTGAAGGCGCTCGGAGAACTCTAGAACATTGCGGACTGGTGGGACCTGGACTAAACTGAGGTGGGAATGAATAACATGTGATACGGACTTTATTGTGAATATTGGAACTGTCAAATATGGACATATAATTTGTAAAATAACTGAATACGGTTAGATAAACTGTCTATTGGGACTTGTTTCTTATCATTTAATTACGTTAATTTCTTTGACGTTAATTTTTAACTGAAGTAACTAATTGTAAACAGAAAGTGATATCAATTTATTGTGAGATGTTGAGTTGAGAGAATTTTGTTTGTAGTTTTTGTAAATAAAATTAGAAAATTATAATTAACTTTTATTTAAATAAGACCTCCATCCCTTAACGAACTTGGTTCAGCCCAATGACTTCGATTAGAGTGGCTTATTTCTGCGCAAGTGTTGTTGCCTAGAGGATTGGTTTGTAGGCTTCAGTTTTTTGAATAGATTGGCGCAATTACACATGCATAGAATTTCAGCGAGTTCCAACATGCGGTTAATATAATTCAGCTGCTCTTGTGCTGGAGTGTGAGTGTGTGTGAGGATTTGCTTCTTATTGGCTGGTGCCTTGTGCTCTGGGCCAGTTACAGCTTCAGCTGTACGCCAGATTTGTTTTGCATATATGGTTTTATTAGGTGGCTGTTTTGATGCACGGGAATGTTCCATGTGTGCAACATGTGAGGGGGTGGGAGGGTGAGAACTGCTGCCGGCTGCTCGTGCTAGGCACCTGTGTGTGCGTGACGTCATGCATGTTTGTTTGTCATGTGTTCTGTGGGCCGTTTCTCCCGTTCTGACGACGACTTTCAACCATTTTTAAGAAGCGAGGACACTGCTTCCATGCAACAGTGTGTCCATCAGATCCACAATTCGCACATTTCTTGGATGCAGTGTCTGGTACGGTACACTCGTTGCGCAGATGTTTGCNGTGCGTGACGTCATGCATGTTTGTTTGTCATGTGTTCTGTGGGCCGTTTCTCCCGTTCTGACGACGACTTTCAACAATTTTTAAGAAGCAAGTACACTGCTTCCATGCAACAGTATGTCCATCAGATCCACAATTCGCACATTTCTTGGATGCAGTGTCTGGTACGGTACACTCGTTGCGCAGATGTTTGCNTGTCCATCAGATCCACAATTCGCACATTTCTTGGATGCAGTGTCTGGTACGGTACACTCGTTGCGCAGATGTTTGCCTGCAAAAAGAATGCACTTAGGGGCCTGGTTGCACCTGGCCGTCGTGCGGCCATATTCCCTGCATATATTGCGATAAGGGACGTCTTCCGGCTGCGACTTGTATTTTTTGATCGAGATTTGGGTCCAATGTAGTCTTTTTAACTCAAATTTTAGTGTATGTGGGCCTGACTTCGACACAGAAAATGCCAGTGCCGACAAAATGTTACTGTGCCGTGTGTGTTCGTGTATTTGTTGTTTGACTGTCTGATTTTACTGAGCTGGATGCCTGCCTTTTGCAGCTTTTCCACGATGTCGTCTTCAGGCGTATGTCTGTCAATGCCCTTAATAATGGCTTTTATGTTGCGCTTATCTGGGTGCGCGCGAGTGTAAAAAGGCTGTATTGTGCCTTGAGTCATTTGATGGCCTTGTTGTAGCCGTCACTNTTATCTGGGTGCGCGCGAGTGTAAAAAGGCTGTATTGTGCCTTGAGTCATTTGATGGCCTTGTTGTAGCCGTCACGTGTCTCAAAAATGAGACGAAGCTCCTTGCGGCATGTTAGTGTGTTTTTAAAATTGATGTTTCATTGCTCAAAAGACTTAGGAATGGTTTCCAGCTGGCGTATATATTTTAAAAAGATAGACACGTTTCTGTATCGTGCCTGTTCTGTGCGCTGTGTGTCCGTGCGTGTTGGTTCCTGCGGCAGGTTGGCACACTTGTTTGCAAAAGTGAATTGTATTTGGTTGCTTCGGGGGTTCAGGCTTGCCAGTCTTTTTCTCCTTTGCTTCAGTGCAGCCTTCGTCAGGGCGTGATTTTGAGTGTCTTTCCTCTGTGTCAAAAATGGGATTCGTGTTTATGCTGTCTTTTCATAGACGCAGAATTTGCGTCCATTTTGCGTGTGTTTGTGATTTCCATTGTGCTTGGGAAAGCACAGCAAATACAAAAAAAACCTACGCAGTCGAAAAGTGAATGCTATGTCCACCAGCTGACCGTATTCCATGGGACTAGTTGGCCAGGGTCAGACTAGGCCGGAGGTGGTTTCTTGTGGACTTAAACCCAACCGCGGTAGTTCTACGGCGTCCTCCCACGACGAGACTGAGTTGATATAGTTTTGTAAATTTTGCTCCGGTGGAGAACATCCACCCACTGCGATTGGAAAGGGCGTAATCTCTTTCTATTGGCAGCCTTCAATTGGTGTTAATTAGAGCTCTGACCAAGCTCAAAAAGTCATGGATTTATAAGTCTGATGAAGAGTGCACACACATCGCACGCCTGATGTGAGAGATAATAAACAGCCTGTGTGGCCCTATACTATGCCTGGATGTAAGAAAGACCTGAGGTGCACTCTTCATTAAATGCTCAGAAAGTTGTCTCCTGTAATACCCAATGGGCTCAGGCACAGGAGGAGCAGCCGAGGTCAAACTTGCTGCACAAGTTGCAGATAACATGTCTGCTTATTGGTTGTACAGCTAAGAGTGGTATTGATTGGCTGGTGAGGGTCTTGTATTGATTGTGTTTTTGCTGTTGTTTTGAGCTGCAAGGTGCTTCTCCCTTAATTAATGGGATCCACATATTATTTTTAATTCAGTACTTTGTTGACTGCGAAAATATTATTATTGCTAATATAAAAGCTGATTCCTTAATTTTTGTTTTAAATTCGTCGGCTTCCTAAGTGAAATTTGTAAAATAATTTTATGGCTGTCTTCCCAAGCATATTCAGCATGTCTGGATTTTTGAGTTTCACCATNGCTCAAAAAGTCATGGATTTATAAGTCTGATGAAGAGTGCACACACATCGCACGCCTGATGTGAGAGATAATAAAAAGCCTGTGTGGCCCTATACTATGCCTGGATGTAAGAAAGACCTGAGGTGCACTCTTCATTAACTGCTCAGAAAGTTGTCTCCTGTAATACCCAATGGGCTCAGGCACAGGAGGAGCAGCCGAGGTCAAACTTGCTGCACAAATTGCAGATTACATGTCTGCTTATTGGTTGTACAGCTAAGAGTGGTATTGATTGGCTGGTGAGGGTCTTGTATTGATTGTGTTTTTNTTGGTTGTACAGCTAAGAGTGGTATTGATTGGCTGGTGAGGGTCTTGTATTGATTGTGTTTTTGCTGTTGTTTTGTACTGCAAGGTGCTTCTCCCTTAATTAATGGGATCCACATATTTTTTTTTAATTCAGTACTTTGTTGACTGCGAAAATATTATTATTGCTAATATAAAAGCAGATTCCTTAATTTTTGTTTTAAATTCGTCGGCTTCCTGAGTGAAATTTGTAAAATAATTTTATGGCTGTCTTCCCAAGCATATTCAGCATGTCTGGATTTTTGAGTTTCACCTTNAGTGAAATTTGTAAAATAATTTTATGGCTGTCTTCCCAAGCATATTCAGCATGTCTGGATTTTTGAGTTTCACCTTTCTTACAATGGTTTTTATGTTCTTTAATTCGGGTCGAAAGACCTCTGTCAGTTTCACCTATCAAACCCCCTTCATTCGAAGGGGCTTTGATATGCACAGTTGTGGGTTTGTAGTTTGTCTGTTTCTTGTTTCACCCCAGTAACAATACTTGTAATAGTGGATTTTTACCAGAATGCGGTTTGTAGTCCATATTTGTTTCTCAGAGTCTTATTTTTTCAGAAAGATCCCGAACATACGGGATAACTAGGTTTTTCCGCCTAGTTTTTCGTTCTCTTTGGGATTGAGTGGTTTGATATGTTTTATCTGCAGATATATGTTGTTGGTTGGATGGCCATTAACCTGGAATTCTTTTTTTTTTATTGTTCGTCTAAAATAAGATTTTTTGTTGTAGCAGATAATCTAAGCTCAGTTACCTAGCATGCGATTTATGCCAGTTTTAGTGCTTTTTGGGTGGTTGGAGGCAAAATGTATGCATTGGTCAGTATGTGTTGGTTTCCTGTATACTTTTCTACTGACTAGCACTAACAATGACGTTCTACTTACTAGCACATTTAGAAAAGGAATGCTGCCATTTGTTTCCGTTTCATAGGTGAGCTTTATTGACATCCCAGTGAGTCAAGGAAGTTGGCGAAATCCTCAAAGGTTTCGGGTCCATGTTGCCAGACAAGATAACGAAGCCAGACTTTAGGTGGAGTACTACTTTTGCTGGGTGCCTCCTGCTCAAAAATTTCCATGAATATGTTTGCAATGAACGGTGGAAGTGTCGGCCCCATTGCCATGCCATCAGCTTGTAGAAACCATCCTTGAACTGGAAATATGTTGTGTTGACACAGAGAGTAATCATTTCCTTGCTGGATGGAATTGGTAGACTTATTTATTCGTGATCAGTCTGGTTTTGCCATGACAGACATCTGCATCGCAAAGGCGAATGTCAAAAAATCTCCATCTACTATTCATTCGAAGCTCANGGTTTTGCCATGACAGACATCTGCATCGCAAAGGCGAATGTCAAAAAATCTCCATCTACTATTCATTCGAAGCTCACAATACACATACCATATGAACGTGAAGTCCGTAGTCACTGTCATGACAAACAAGTCTCTTAAAAAATGACATTAACACGTAACATGTTAAAAAAATTGATAAATAAAAACACTAACAAACTGATTAAATGCGAGAAGCGATATGCNGGTTTTGCCATGACAGACATCTGCATCGCAAAGGCGAATGTCAAAAAATCTCCATCTACTATTCATTCGAAGCTCGCAATACACATACCATATGAACGTGAAGTCCGTAGTCACTGTCATGACAAACAAGTCTCTTAAAAAATGGCATTAACACGTAACATGTTAAAAAAATTGATAAATAAAAACACTAACAAACTGATTAAATGCGAGAAGCGATATGCAGAATATCGGATATAGGTCGTGATAAACTGAATACACACAATAATAGCAAACTTTTCAGCTAAGAGAGTAACTTCATTTAGGCTATGCAGATTGTTTTAGAAGTGTGCACCCAAATACTACAGCAGATTCTTGTCCCGCCAAGATAAGAAAATTAAGATATTGTAACGCCTCAAATAACCGCTACTTATTCATCTCACAGTTACCTCAGTTTATTTTTGTAATGTGTATACTAACGTTATGTTTATTTATTCTATTTATGATTTTTCGTGGCAGATATATTTTATTTACTACAGCTCTAATTCGTGTTATTAATTGCAAGTTGTTTAAATATCAGGTAACGTATTTAATGTAATTATGTTTGCAAGTCTCTCTGTTTTCAGCCAAAAAATTAATTTTATGTGTGCCACTTTGCATAGAGAAATTTGTTAATTGGTTGCTACGGTAACGCGAGACGTATGTGAAAAATATGATGTAGCCGTCTCATGATTGACGCAATGTATTAAATGCGTCGTTTAAGTAGGCAGATTTTAAGGCTTTTAGCCATCTTGGTTTTCCGTCAGGCAGGCGATGACATAGTGGGTCGTCGGCTTGAGTGATATTTTTATTTTCCTGGTTAATTGGCCGAGTCCCGTACTGAAACGTAGACTGCCGACAGGGCGAAGACGCGCGGCATTTGAGAATGAATATTTTAAATCTACAAGCTACCTACGCGGATTTTTTTAAGCCCAATTCGAACTACCACGATTGCGTGTGGTACGGTAAGGACTCTAGTGACGTATCTAAGGTTCAAAAACTTAGTGAGGGAAGACTAAGGCCCAAGACCAGCGGGACCAGCTACCGAAAATCGCAAGAGTTGCTGCAGTAATCAAGATTTATCTTAAGTTAAGTATGATGAATTTTCGACCCAAAGACTACTCCTGTAATATAATTAACGGTTTTTGAGAAATTTTGTCTGGCTTACGTTACGCCATCTTGGATCATCTATTAAGTAATTTTGCTCTACCTATATGCCAACGGAGTCCATGAACTGAGTTATCATATTCACCCAACTGAGTTCGTTTGCAAAAATTATTTATTGATATTAATTTGCGTATTTTGAAATAATTGTAAAGAAATTGAATTACAAATAAGATATACGTACGAGAGGACTACATTCACAGTTACGGCAACATAAAGCAAAGTAAATCCTGAAAACATAAAAAAAAGAGAGCTGCTACATGATAATTAATATTTTCACATATATTCATTTCATTCACAATGTTTCAACTGAAATATTTATTTTTCAATTAAATCACATTTTTTTCCACTCAAGTCTCTGTGAGTATTCTTTTGATCAGTAGCTATTGGTAGTTTTAATTAGTGTCTTCCTAGTGTATCTTGTATGTTGTTGGTAGCCTACGGAGATTGGCTGTTGCAAGTGTTCCTGAGCTGCAAATATCTTTGGCTAGACATATGGTGGTAAGATTCAATTCCGTTTGCGTTTTTGTGTTACTTTGCCTGCCTGTCTACCCTATAATTACACTGCTACAAAAGAAAACAGATTTTGTAAATAGCTACTTTGTTTTGCCTTTATAAACAAGCAAAATTTTTCATATAATTTGAAAAATATATTGATTTTCACGAAAGTTTAGAGATGTTCATCATATCTCACATCTAGCAAAAAAGGCATATGTAAACTCTTTTAACGAAAATAATCTTTGTCTCTAAACCGAACACGTTCACACACACATCATAGCCTTTGTGAAGGGGCTTGTGGGAAGGGGATGTCGGGGAGATGATAAAAGAAAGGACATAAGAAAAAGGTGGTGGTAAAGCAAGTTATCTTTCTGTGTAGGTATTTATAGTGTCTGTAACCCCTGTCGAAAAAATTTTATGGATACTGCTCATTTAAATACTTACAGTAATCATACATTACTATTGCCATCAATGTTTGAAGATAAAATGTGCCTTATTCATACTGTAGAAAAAGGAACTAGCCAGTAAAGTGTTACTGCGATTTTGCAAATATTTTGTCTTTATAAACAATCAGAGCCGACTAACGAACGTAAAAAGAAAAAGGCGTTTTTTTATAGTTGTGAGAGGGCACTGCTATCCTATATTCCCCTGTAGTACGAAGAAAGCGCAAAGGTAAACAAGCAAGTTAAAAATTTTAAATACTTATGTGTCACACTTTATGCGATGTTGTCAGTTGCGTCGAGTTAGTAACTTACTTTCATTGATTCGACTATTATTCATTCGCGACTAAAAGTGCGTAGTTTGAGAGAAACCCGTAGACACACACACACATATATATATATATATATATATATATATATATATATATATACACGTAAACAAACAGATAAATATGTTTGTTATAACCGTAACCGATCCATTTCTTGAGGCAAATTCTGTAAATAATTTAAATAAAGGGGTAAATGGATTAAAAATACACAAGTAACCTTCTGGAGTGGTAAAATACATGCATTTCTTGAAAGGCTTCTTACTATCTAGCTTCAGTTGTCAGCTGTGAACGTTGACTAAATAACTGTCATGAAGCTACTTCTTGGTATAGTTTCTCACAAAACTATCATTTTTGAGGAAATGAGACGTCACTATCGAAGCGAGTATAGCTGGTAAACTCGGCGGGTACCCCGTATCAACAAGCTTAAAATGACGCGAATCAGTTGTTTTTTTTGCTGTCTATGTTTGATTCATTAAGAACGGCTGCTTCTCACAGCAGGTGCTCAAAAATAAGTATATTTTCATCTCCGACTTGCCATTTTCTCCGCCTCACCATCCACTGATGGCACCCCCTCCTCCCCAGCCAAGAAACAACACCCAATTTTGAGGATGGCCACTTTCTTAACATTACGTACTTTAATGACTGACGTAGTTCGTTTCATAACTATTTTTGTGTCACCCAAACGAAATAAAATATCAACAAGAATCAGTCTGGCAAATCAGGGAGACAGGAAAATAGCAAATGTTCAACTTTTTTCTGTGTAGCAACGCGTCCATAAGGTTCTCTCAATTATAGAATTATAGATTTTGTGGGCTTTAGGCACTTCTTTAAGGGCGAAATATGCGTGGCCTGTATAAAACATACTGGCAGGAGAATGAAACTCCTCAGTTCACAATTNACTTCTTTAAGGGCGAAATATGCGTGGCCTGTATAAAACATACTGGCAGGAGAATGAAACTCCTCAGTTCACAATTCTTGCAACTACTGAGAAGTTATAATTTCGGGAAGGAGTGGTGGCCATACAACCTTATGCCATCCATCATCAAGGAAAATTCCCGAAGGACCTTCGCATTGGGAAAATGTGGCGGACGTTGACTATGGAAAGTTATCTTTCACCTTTAAAAGCTGCAGAATTTACGAGCGCTCCCCAATAACACGTGGAAA
Organism: Clitarchus hookeri; assembly: GCA_002778355.1. Taxonomy (NCBI): domain Eukaryota; kingdom Metazoa; phylum Arthropoda; class Insecta; order Phasmatodea; family Phasmatidae; genus Clitarchus; species Clitarchus hookeri. The sequence continues at coordinate 74,739 of NQII01001321.1, forward strand.
CAGAGGAATTACCTGTTCATGGCATCCATAATTCGAAATCGTGCTAGCCCTTTCTCTTAGAAATGTCCTGTCCTGCTTTACATCATTTTAAAAATTTTCGAAAAGGTTTATTAAAATTTTAAACAATCTGAAACTGTTCCAACTAAATACTACTCACAATTTCTGCAATCGAATTTCACTCATTTAACAGCGTTTGATCTCCTATGCCCGTGACATTTACCAGTCGCATCAGCTAGCTGATTAGCATTTCGCTGATCTGTAAATTTGGTTCAACTTAACTGTGCAAATGCACGCATATTTTCCGCTCAGTGCAGTGCGTTGCTTAGTAATTCAATCGAACATGTCTATTAAAGGCCGCCGTTATTTGACTAAAATGTAGGGTAATGCATTCTAGGGCTGATGAAGTAATTATACATTTAAAGATTTTGTTTTTAAACAGTGGTTACTAGTAAATTAAACGAATGCGCCATAGGGCATAACTGTATTGTGGATAGAAGGTTTTTTTAAAAAACTGTTAGTTTACAGCAGTTTGTGATTCGATTGTCGCACAGATTGTTGAAGTCATGTCTCACTGTTTTAGGTGAAATAAGTTTTAATTAACTTACCAACGGTATCAATTTAAATGTATCGCGATAAATTTTAAGACAACATTGTTGAATTTTATTCATAAAAGTACTTTGCAATTTTAAGTATGTACACAAACATAGCTCAAATATAAATAAACATCCACACGTTAAAATTGAAATTTATTTTTCGTAGAGAAAATACGAAGTATTTCACTTGCCTTTATGTATACCATGGCATTAATTTAAACACAAAATATTTAATTTTAGTAAATTGTTAATTTTTTATATTCCTACTTCACGAAAACATAAAATCTGTTACTTTTACTGTTTGCTAATCCCGCGGAAACTATGTAATTTAAAAACATTTACTGAGTAAAAATTATTTCACATATAATATATACGAAGAGCTATGTGTTTTAAATGAATGTTACATAATGAGCTAAACGTTTTCGTACATCTTTAACAAAAAAAATCATCTTTGCAAATATTCTGCAGCCATTAAAATATTTCATAAGCATTCTGTAAAGGAGACTGTATTTGTCTTCCTTACCAAGTTTTAATTCATTTGCATTATTGTCATTCAAGAAAACTACTGAGAACATTAGAAATTCTGATTCGGTGTCTTTAAATCACTGTAGATTTCTCTCACGAAAGCCGTGTGAAGCAATATTCAGCAAAAAGGGCTATGGCACCAGTCAACTGTGTTCCCGAAAAACTGACAGATTATTTTTCAGGATGCTAGCGTGTTTGTTACGTAGTGTATAGAAATAGAAGTTATTAAAATTCCAAAAATTATTTTTAAAAAAAATATTTTTTTTCGAAGTGTATGTTAATCAGTACAAATTAATGTTAAAAGAAAGAAGATCGCTGGTCAGCCATATGTAATTAACGCATGCATTTTTTAATTGTTGTCAAGTAGGCTTTAACTTTGACGTGACGCCAATGCTATTTATTTTCAAACGTTTCTCAAACCAAACGTCAGAGCCAACTTGGTACCAGCTTTGGCCCATGTAAATAATACTGACGTGCAAACACGTCTTCTTTGTGGTCAAATTAACTATCAAACCATGTGTACCTTTATGTTATCAAAAGCAGAAGAATATTCGTTACTACAATATACAAAGTGATTTTGTTATTACTTTTATAAGTAACGGTGTCCGACCTGAAGAGGGAAGTTTTAAGGATTATTTGAGCGCCTGAATGAATTTGCGTCGAAGTGGCATTATGAGAAGCATTGACCAGGAAGAACGAAACGCTGTTCATTAGTTGGGGATAATCCCTGCCGTCGGTTTCCCATACACAGGGCTTCGTATTTACAAAGGAAAAACCCNGCTGTTCATTAGTTGGGGATAATCCCTGCCGTCGGTTTCCCATACACAGGGCTTCGTATTTACAAAGGAAAAACCCGTGGCCGTCAGTGGTTAACCATTTTGGGGAATTCTTTTGAAACGGCAGAATCAATATTGTCGATATGCGGAAATNCCGTGGCCGTCAGTGGTTAACCATTTTGGGGAATTCTTTTGAAACGGCAGAATCAATATTGTCGATATGCGGAAATCTTTCACCGGATTACTTTGATGTGTCAATCAAAGCTCTACATCAGAGGTTCTCGAAAAAAAAGACATGCGTTAATGATCCATGGTAATTACGACTTTGAGGGGCTGTGTTTAAACTGGAAGAATGTTCTCTTTGAATAAGGAAGTCGAATTTTAATTAGGATATTTCGATGTGAAATGCGCAAATAAAAGTATTTCTGCTTTCCGATATATAGAACACCCGTTTTCCTTATAATAGAAGAATTTTAAGGTAAGTTTAATATTAGTTACGCGTATGTAGATATCAATTCAGTTTATCAATTGTCTGATGATGTCAAAAAATTTGAGACACTAAGTTTAAGTAGAGAAATCCTGGCACGTATTCCCAAGACAAAACACCGTCAGAAAAAAAAATTCCAAACCGATGTAATTTGTAGAGAGACGGAAATCTCTCGTATTCGCGTGGCAACAAGCTGGACTCCACAATTCTTTGTGTACGCGAGAGTCAGGTAGTTGTTCATTGGCAGATGCTGCAGTTTTAGCCCAGGCCAGATTCGGTAGTGGTTTTCTTGCTGATTAGTCATTGACTCAAATGCGTCCAGGGCGTACTAACAAACTGTGTGATCCAAATGAAAAGAAAATCAAATGTGCATGTGTTTGAAGTCTAATTTGTTCTCCAATGAATTCGCGAAATTTGCTGGTGTCTAGTAGTTTGGGTTACTTACAATAAGGAAATATTATTTTTCTAAAAATTGAAATTTGCACCAAATCATTGAAATCTGACCACAGTACAGATGAATCTGCTCCGATATATATATATATATATATAGATACCTGCCAAAAGCTGAAGTTTGGAAGTAGGTATTGATTCTGCTCTGTGGCGTGAGGCGCCAGCATTTGATGTTAGCCCTCAGTGACAGGGCGTAGGAATACGTTGACACTGTTGTCTCTAGGTCCAATTTACTAATAAATTACACTGTATTTGTGAGTTCACATAATCGAGTTTTATTGTTGCTTGAACAGGTTAACTGGTACATGAACTCACGAGACAAACTCCCCTCCCCTTTTTCTATGTAGGCTACGTATGGTTTGACGCCGCGACTGGCGTCGTTGGGGGGGGGGGGGAAGATTCTTCACACTTGGTGTAGAACTACTTATCTGACACTGCTGCGCTGTCTTCCCTCGGCTGGCGGTGGGGCGTCCCGACGCCTGCTCTCGGAACCCCTCCTCCCGGGTCCACTCAGCACTCTTCGTTTGACGAAGTCGGACTGGCTTTTCTCGGATTCTTCCCGCCGCACGTCCCGTTTGACGGCCTCCGACTGAGATCCACGTCTTGATGCATTTGGCGAACTCGTTTTCTCTCGTCTCCCGGTACACCCTTCTCGTTTGACGAAGTCTGACTGACTTTTCTC
>NQII01001321.1:78347-99645 GCA_002778355.1 Clitarchus hookeri
CAGCTGCAAAATGCAGCTGTGTCCGCGCCCTGGTGCCTTCTGTTGTCTCCGGATGTCGTCTGCACGTGCAGGAACAGTTGCACATGCAGAAACCTTTGGTAGCGCGCCTTTGCAGCTGCGAGGCTCCTGGCGTCACTCTGCCGGCACGTCCACAAAACCCTTAATCCTTATTGCGGTCGTCTGCCTGCGAGCTTCGCCAGAGCATGTGTTCTGACGAATAAAATATAGGGACGCAGAATGCGTCAATATATATATATATATATATATAGTTTTACGCCAAAGTTTTCTGACTTGAAAATTTTTTCTGATACTAAAACTTAATTTTTGTAAGGATTATTTAATAACCCCGACATTTTTGACAACAAATAATTAAGATAAATACAATGAATCAAGGGCCGCAGCAGAAAAACCAAAACAATGCTCTTTCGTCTACGAGTTATGCTGAAGCAATGTAGACAATGCTTTTCAAACCGTTTTTAAAACGTTGCCATGTTTTAGAAGCACCTACCGGTAACTCAAAATAATAAATAAATGGTGTATCTGTGAACCAGTGTTTCCAGTAACATCCTAGTGGTTTTGACCAAGGAAAAATCTATTTCCTAATAAAAATCGTTTACTTTTAGAGTTGTCATACACGTTTATAAATATTTTTGGCTTTACTAGAACTTATAAACCAAACACGACGACATTACCTCTGACTCTTGTAAGCCGAAACGTTACTGCATAGTTACCAGATTTTCCTTTAGCAGCGCGCTTGGAAATACGAAAACTATAGACGTGACGCTTAGACACACAGCCTTATTACCTAAAGAGAAAAAATGGTAGCAAATTTAGGCAACCCAAAATTGATCACATGTATGTTTAAAATCAATACTGCTTACATATAAACATCAACTGACCAGCGGTAGATATGGCTATAATAAGGATAGAAAATTGTTTGCTATCTGGCTAATTAGAGAAAGGTATCATTAAATTCAACCAAAAAATCAGTTTCTATTTGCCAAAATGCATGCTTAAAGTTGATCTAACATAATATATGTTTGCCGGGCAGATTTTTTTGACATAAAATAATTGTCTGTTGACTGAAATTTATATTTTTATTCATTAATAAAATCATTTTTCTCTTTTTGGATTTTAAACTTGGCTCAGTAAACCAAATAATTTCTAAGAGCAGCTACTTGTTTGTTTGGACTTCTAGAAACAAATATTTTTGTTGACTGAATCAAAATTTTACTTAATATTCATCTGCTTATATAACATTGTTCGCTTTTAATAGATTCAGCTATGGAAAGGAGCTGTTAGCATTTAAAATGTTCCAGGTTAATACACTTATTTAATTATTCTTCGTGGCCATTATAAGTATATTCAGCGAATTTCAGCTTTCACGTTTTCACTCGCGAATTAAATCTCGAAATATTAAGACTTCCATATCTACCTAAAATTACGTAATATAACTGGTAGTTTTTAAAGTATCGAAATAGAAAAATTTTGCTTCCAAGAGGTGACTTATAATCGTTTACCAAGCTGGGTTCAAATCTTGTGTTTTATTCAAAATATTTTTCAAGGAGCACGCAGGCACACGGGAATGAAATTATTTATATTTTGCGTTTTTCATACTGGACTTACATTTATCCTCGGGAGAAAATATTGCTACAAAATTTTAACAACACGAGGGAGAAAGGTTTTCTTAAACTGTTTGCTTTACATATATTCATCAAACTTTCGTTTCTTAAATTATGTTACCAAATCTTACCTTATAAATATATCATGAAAATGTGTTGCCGATATTTATTTAGAGGGGAGAGAACACTTTGCTTAAATTTTTTAATAAACTCTACTATTATTTGAGTGCACATATTTAAATAGCAAACCCCACAGACAAAAGATTGGCGTGTTTTTGTAAAATGTTGCTATTTTTAGTATGTAAACAAAATATTATAAGTAAAACACTGGTAAAATCTAATCTTTTACTGAACTAAAATTTAAATTTTGAATTTATTAACGTTTGTGCGTTAACAACGGATAATATTTTATGCGCCGCTCAAGTTAGTAGGAATTATTTTTCTTCAATGCAACTACAGTCGTTATTTAATATCTTAGCTGGAAATAAAGTTATCTTCACTGACATCATTGAAATTTTTTTTATAAGTATCCTTTCGCGTTTAGAATACTACTGAAAAGCATGGTTTATAAGTTCGAATAAAGTAGCCATAAACATTTTACTATAGTTAACATGCAGCTTTGAAATGTTTTTATTTACTGACAGCCACCAAATTCGAGCAGACGGAAGATTCCTTATGCCTTTCCATCACTACCTCGATAGTTTATCGTTATTTGCAAGAAGGTGGAATATGCATGGAACACTATTCCGCAGGACGATATTCCTGTCATCTGTGATTGTTTCTATGCGCCAACAGGACTTCACCGAACGAGGTGGCGCGGTGGTAACAGGTTGGACTCGCGTTCGGGAGGGCACGGGCTTCATTTCCTGTCACACCAGTTTTCAGTTTTCCATAGTTTTCCGAAACACCTCCAAGCGAATTTTCAGATGGTTCCTCACAAGAGGCCACAACCGGATATTCTCCATTCCTGCTTCTATGAGCAGCGTGCTCCGTCTCAAATGACCTCGCTACCGACGCAATATCTACGTCGACTCGCCCTGAAGACTCTGTTCACACAAATATGAACTTGTCCGAATGATTATGCATATTATAAATCTTAGTAAAGTTTTAATATTCAGTGACAAGGGTCTGATGGTGTAATTTTGATTTTCCTGCCGCGTGTTAATTACTCGCGTAACTTTTATAACTATATATATATATATATTTAAAACTGGAAATTCAGAGCCAAGTTGTAAAGAACCATGCTAGACCATTGATTCCCAAAGTTCTATGAACCGCGACCCATTAAAAAAAATGCCAAAGATCAGGACCCACTTTAATGCCTTATGCGTAAGGAAGTGATTGTTAGTACGATTAATAAAGTTGTTTATTTATGAAAGTATATTTTTCGGAGCCCACCAAATTGTAGTCTGCATCCCACCAGTGGGTCGCGACCCAAACTTCGGGANTAAGGAAGTGAATGTTAGTACGATTAATAAAGTTGTTTATTTATGAAAGTATATTTTTCGGAGCCCACCAAATTGTAGTCTGCATCCCACCAGTGGGTCGCGACCCAAACTTCGGGAAATACTGTGCTAGACGGTTCTGTTGGTACTGACAGCTATGCGTTGTTAAACGTACTTACATGATACCAACAATCGATCCTATTTTCGTGCTCGTGTTAATTTTCTTAAAGGGCTCTGGCAAATAAGATGAGAAAAAATTGAGTATTAAAAGTAATTGTAAAGTTTAAAGGCCATCAACCGGTAGCACGGAATTCATAATCTTATATATATACCTTAAAATTTGGAAAAAAATTTCCAATATTTAATCATATGCGAAACGACAATATTTTGGAAGCTTGCTGTGTTCGGACATTTACAAATTACCAATGGTATCGACAGAAAAAATATCGCATTGAAATTAATAACATTTTTGTTAATATTTAGGAAATCAACGTAGTCTAATTGTTTCACTTAGTATACACGAATTTCATCCCCGAGTTTACGTTTTATCCAGAAGGTTGCTTGTTGTGAATGTCATTTTTACGCGTGTTCTGATCCAATTCTAGAATTACCAGTGCTGCAAGCATGACTACACAGGCCAAGAAGTAAACGTTATACATATTAATCAATAAGGCAATTGACACATGTGTAATGTATGACGTTAAATAAAAAAAAACTTGTTCTGTAACGTAATTAGGCCGAATTATTTTTTGGCGTACAGTTTCACAGAAACGTTGTGATTATACAAGTACATATAACGTTTATAGTTTGCATTGAAACTTGTGCGATTTGTCAAAGGCTAATAACGGAGTGCGAACACATATTTCTCTGGACTTGTTTACAAGACCTATCTGTTCTATTTTACAGGTTTGTGGTTGGTCCAGCGACCTCGAAGGCGTGTCGTATGAAATTGAGTCCAGTCTCAGATGAAACACAAAAAATATGTACGAACGTTCCAAGTCAAACCGTAAGCAAATGAAACTGTCGAATTTTTTAACAGTCGTTACAACAGACTTCGATTCGAAGGGAAATCTGACTGGGGAACTGTTCACGTACACCTCGCCGTGTGTCGGGGAGGATGTCCTCTCGCACGGACGCCAGCCGATGGAGAGAGTTTTAATTATTATTTTTCCCAGCATGCCTCGACGGAGACAAGATAGCAGAGAGTGGGCGGTTAAGGGTTTGTCGGGTGAGGAGGGGGAGGGTGGCAGGCGCCCTTCCGAACCCTTCCGATATCGGTGTTCCGACACAGTCCGCCGGCAAGGGCCCGAAGAGTAGAAGGGCCAGGCAGGAGGGATGGCAGCAGAGGTGGTCGACCGAATAGGAGGGTTGGTTGGGGGTTATCACTGTATCTCTTTCTCTCTATCCACACACACGCTCACACGCACGCGACCCTTACCACGGCCCATGTCGCCCTTCATACACCGTCAACCACTTTACACCGCGTGCGTGACGTCACTGAACAACACACAACCTGCGGGTGCTCAAACGAGAATATTTGCACTGCTTAACGGGCTACCAATCGTTCGTTGAAAATATTACAAAAAAAAAATATTAAAATAACACAGTGGGAGGCGTGGCTCACCGAGGTAGAGAAAGACTTGCAAGAAGTGGGGATAACACAGGAGGATATCCAGTAACGTATTCCGCTCAAGAAGAAACTCCAGAGCACCGTGGTTTCCAAGAAAAGCCGAAACTAAAAACTGGCAAAACATGGACTGAAGCGAGGAAGGAACAGCATAGGATACAAATGCGGGAATATTGGGTTAAAGTTAAAGCCCAGGCGCCAGGGAAAGGAAATGGTCAGTTGAAATAGCGTGGTCCGTAGATGACCGATAAAAATATTTTTTTTTAAATAACACACTGGGTTATACGTAGTATAACGTGGAATTTGACGTGTATAAACTCTTCGCCAGCACCAAATTATTTTACGGAAACAATACAATCCCTTTCTGCTCAAATACAAATCAAAAAAATGTTTGGTTTTTGGCAACAAATTTTTTTAAATATATTTTGAAACCAAAGTTAACCCTCCTAAACCCGCCAGTTTAGAGAAATTATCCCCAAACTATATTAAATAAATATTTAGCTGGTAGAGAGAGGACTAAACCCATTATTTACGGCGTTACTTGTGGACGTGTTGTTTCACCTACGCCCCTTTTACAACTCTAGTGAATTTGACGAATAGCATATTTCCATTTTCACGGCTGAAGATTTTATATAAAACTCCAACCTGAGTTTTAAGAAAACGGCGATCATTAGAATACTAAATCCAGTAACACCTCACTGTTAATTTTCATATAGTCCTGATGGTTAAACATATGTTGTTATATATTAAATAATATTTCCGGGTCAGGAAATTTAGTGAGATACGTATAGTGAATTCATCCCTTTTTCAATGAAATCATTTTATGATAGCTTTTTTTTTTAATCGCTGCTGATCTTCGTCAGATTTCTTATTTATAACTACCCACTACGCCATCTTAAGTGGTTTCAGATAATATGTTGGATAAACTAGGCGTCCAAATTCAGCTTCAAAATTCAAAGGCGCATATCAATACGATTGTCGTAAATCATCTGTAATCCTATTCACGTACCTAACATTTAAAAATAATAATTTTCGTCAAATTCTTGCAGCTGCAAGTTGTCGAGGTCATCAATAAAGAGATTTTATACAGATGTAAAAAATTTTAAGGGTTCATTGAGCGAAAGACTATATTTCACAGACCTTCAACTGCCGTTTGTCTGAGAAACCATTCTCAAATTCGGCAGCTTTGCGAATGACTCAGCATCTTTATTGTGATGGTTTACTACTGGTTAAACCCCTTAAAGTATTATCCTGAGCAAATTCGGTCGCGGTTCGCGTTATACATATGCAAAATAGGTAAAATGATAGTCGTTGTTCTACAGGGTAAGAAACTAGCGCCAATAGAGACAGCGTAATTTTCGTATTGGCTACTGCGGGCACACAACAATTTTATTAATGGTTGCTGCCTGAGCNGCTTTGCGAATGACTCAGCATCTTTATTGTGATGGTTTACTACTGGTTAAACCCCTTAAAGTATTATCCTGAGCAAATTCGGTCGCGGTTCGCGTTATACATATGCAAAATAGGTAAAATGATGGTCGTTGTTCTACAGGGTAAGAAACTAGTGCCAATAGAGACAGCGTAATTTTCGTATTGGCTACTGCGGGCACACAACAATTTTATTAATGGTTGCTGCCTGAGCNGCCAATAGAGACAGCGTAATTTTCGTATTGGCTACTGCGGGCACACAACAATTTTATTAATGGTTGCTGCCTGAGCTATAGGTCAGTAGAAAATATTTTCATATGTTCTATTGTATGGGTTGTTACAAGGAGTTTGCAGGTACTCGTCAGACCAAAAATCTCCTCTTTTGCAAAACCTGGAACAAAAAATGAATGAATAAGTTAAGAGGTTAGAATCCTCCAGTTCACAAGCAGTAAAACGTTGGGCTAATAGAGCTGCACATGTTCACAATTTTTTTTTTCAGGCTTAGCTTTTCTTGGTTGGCCGGTTCGCCCTGAAGAAATGTAACCTAGGCAAACGGTTTCAGAAGTGGGACCCGTCGGTTCTCATCACCTCTGAAATCTGACTGAAACGAAGCGCTAGGAGAGTGGTCTTCAGCAGTGCCCGCCATGTTTGCTCCATACGAAAACCCAAACTCGGCACCACAGGTAGATTAAGCCTGATTCACCTTTGGGGAAGGCCTTGTGCTGACAACACAGCCATCGAGATCGCTTGCACAGTAAATATGAAGTAACATCCGAGCGTTGTTCTAGCCTGGTCCAGGATGAGGTTGTGCGATGTGAGAAAGCTTGTAACCAAGCGGAGCCTGGCTGCTCATCTAGAAAAAAAAATAGTTCGTTTGCAGCCAGCCTGTAGTTTGAATAAGGCGAGATGGGACTAGGAGATGGAGTTGTGTAGGAATGAAGACGGGGAGTAATGGGAGCATTCTGAGGAAATCCTATTACTGCAATATCAGTCAAGTTGTACATATGATAATCGTATTTTGAAAAGTCTCTGGCTGTAGAACTTGTGATATCGGTAGTGAGACACTAGTAAATAACAGAAAATTAATTTAGAGGGGGAACGAGGAGAATGAGGTGGTTACGAGAATAATCGCGGATGAACAAGACGGCTATGTAACAAAATAACAGGCGCACTGTTGAAAAAAATGCCTCATAATCATAACAATGTTTACGGATATGTGCAGTTATGTACGAAACTGCGATCTGTAATGACGAATAACGGAGTTAGGCTCGGTAAAAAAAATACANCGGATATGTGCAGTTATGTACGAAACTGCGATCTGTAATGACGAATAACGGAGTTAGGCTCGGTAAAAAAAATACAGCTTTTCTCCGTATATCTTACAACTTCGTGTTTTCGNTCGGTAAAAAAAATACAGCTTTTCTCCGTATATCTTACAACTTCGTGTTTTCGGATCGAACAATGCCGAATATACACAAAGATTTGTCTGTCACTGTAAGGAGAAAATTATCGTTTTTGCCGTAGTTAGAGTACTCACGCCACTTAGACCTATTCCTTCAAACATCAAAAACTAGCTTGAGGCACATGTAAGAGTTACCAACACTTAAAATTATTACGTGTCGCTGGTCTGCACTGAGCTTGGTCCGTCCCGCGAGAGCGAGCGGAAGAGGAGGACAAAGAAGTTATATGACAATGGGCGGCAAGTCAAAGGAATGTTTTGAATGGCAAGGGAGCGTTAAACCAAGAAGCGTGTTCTGTTACACAAAGTATCCCACTGCGCGCTCCTGGCTTTGGTTGTGTTAGATTTCTGCGTTTGTCTGAGGAATGCACTGGATTACTGACCTCGTATCTCTCAGCGTGACTATGGGCGCGTTGAACCTTCCAGATTGTCAGGGCGACTGAAATAAAAGTGCGACAGGTCTCCGATCCAGGGATTTTTGAGCGGATTAGGGGCTGAAACTTTTAGCAGTAGAAGACGAGCGAAACAAGTGGCGAGATAAGTGTCCTTGGGAGGAAAATCTGCGACTGCGAGCATCGGCGCAGCGAATAGTGCGACTGGCAGGCTGGACTATCGGACTGGATGCGTGAGTGAAAGACACTACAAATGATGGTAACAGATAGACTCAATGTGTGTTAATGAAAGGTATGACTTAATTCACTATAACCAAACAGAGAAATTAAGGACTTTAATTGACGTTGAAATATATATTAAATAGTGTGCTTACTGAGAAATAAAAAGAGTAATAATGGAGATAGTTATATTAATGCTGTAAATAATTGCTTTGTGAGTAAATTAAAAATATCATTTGGTTCATGTATTTTTAATAAGACCTCCATCTCTCACAAACTCAGATACGCCCCTCAGGGAGTCTTGTAACAATATAATCAAACTTTACTAGAAACTAAAAGAGTTACGTGTTCCACATTTATAGAAGTACCACATTTATTACCAGCGTTGTTACAAGAAGTTCCTAGGTAGGCCTTAATAGTAAGAGTAAAAGACTTCAAAATTTTCATTTATTTTAAAATCTTGCTCCAAAAAATATTTTAACTTTTTTTTTTTAATAGCTGTTTTATTTACAGTAAAGCATCCGCATAACAAAACTCGANTGTTACAAGAAGTTCCTAGGTAGGCCTTAATAGTAAGAGTAAAAGACTTCAAAATTTTCATTTATTTTAAAATCTTACTCCAAAAAATATTTTAACTTTTTTTTTTTAAATAGCTGTTTTATTTACAGTAAAGCATCCGCATAACAAAACTCAAAAATTTTCCTTTATATTTTTGTTAACCCGGAAATACAGAAAATTAAATAGCAAATTAATGCAGAGGCTCCATGGAGTCACTTAAATTTTCTGTGAAATTTGCGGAAAATATGTTATTGAAATGCAAATTCTCAGTTATTAATTTCTTAGTGTTATGGAGAATATTTTATCAACGCTTTTCAGTGAGACGACGGATTTGTTTTTGACAGTGTTGTATTTTGTTGGGGTCGTAGAGACTGGCAACATGCTCCTACGATTTAGGAGATGGCTTCTGTCCGACAAGCTTACTCAGTAATATCCTTTAGCTTCGGCTGTATTTGCACCAACCTTAGCAAAACTTTGCCATACCAATTCAGCATGCAATAGGTATTCCCATCCGTAGTGTACATGTAAAGGGGATAATTATGATCGAATAAAATTTTTAATTGTGAGGCTATGGGCTCTAGCAAGAGTTCAGGTCATTCTTTACGGATAGACATCGTGGTTCACCCAAAAATTAGAGTTTGTCGATATAAAAAATATCCGCGATTCACTAAAATTGAATGTAAGGCGTGGAATGGTTACTATGGTGCTAAACTACGGTTCTTGGGTCCCAGTGCACGGGAAGTTGCTGTAGGAGAACTCCAAGTTCCAGCCGCGTTCGGTTAGTGTCGTTGGATTGGCCACTCAGGAGTCTCCGTTCACATGTACACTACAAGTTGAAAGGACGTCTGCGGCACTGTGCACAAACAAACCATATGCGTGGAAAATTTCGCTGTTATCATTTCGGTAGTTCCCAATGTATGATGAAAGATCATTATTAATTCAAGAGGCTCTAGGCCCTATCTTCTTAAATAAATGGGGGAACGTGTTTCTAAATTTAAAACTTATGTCGTAACCTGTCAAATCACCAAATTTCATTTTAATCGGTTGAATTGTTTGAGAGATATTGCGCAGCACCCAAAATTTGCAAGGCTGCCATTTTATAAATAAGTGCCCACCATAGAGAATTAACTTTACTTAACTATGTTTATAAATAGTCATATCTCAAGTTTGGACGAGTTCCGTGCTCCTATTCAAGGTATTCATGAGGAAGACGTATACGTATGTACACAGGCAACCATGATAGCTAGATTATCAGAAAAGCCTATCCTTACGTCGGAAACTAAGCAAATAGAATATACCTTTTAGCCTGAGGATTTCAGTTTCGTTCCCTGGATAATTATTATGAAAACCTATCTTCTCACAGTGCCCGAAGGAGACTTGAGGTAATCTTCATAAACGGTGTCGGACAACGAGATCATATGAGCTCAGATCACTGAATGTCATATGCTGTGATAACGGTCTTCTTCAGCTTTCGACGCCGTAGCATCTTTTAGTATGATACAGAACGTCTGCTGTCTGACTAACCGTATTTATTTTGCGATATCCTGTGCAGGACCCGGAAGTCAGCTTTCAAATACAACGTCACTTGATCTGTCACCCGCCAATGTAATACAATTAAACCTACGTATGGAAATTTTATTTGTTTGTTTAGCTCGCAATTAAATACACAAATTTACGAAGGTTCTTGACGTATTTTACCTTTCCTCAGTTTATACTCCCAGCTTGCTAGAAAATTATCTCGTAATTGCCCGAGTTATGTAGTGTGAGCGTCTGATAAAATCACAAAAGTTAATATTATAAACTATTTACTCTCTTATTATTTGGTCAGCTGTTACCATGTTGTTATGAAATACATAGCCAAAATGGACACTGTCCGTATTCAACTCTTCCTACTTTCTATTGTACTTAACCGATGGAACCGTGTGTAACAGTCATTGAAGGTTACCATACCAGGAATCCTTCACGCAATGTGCACTGCAACTGCAGGTGTCATAGGACCTGTTGCAGTGATTTATGTACATTATTGGACATGCATGAGTTCAAAATGGGGCGCACTTCAGCAAAAGTGTATCGTAGTTTGGTAATCGCGTGGATCGCAGCCACAATTTCAGTAAAGAGAGTGTCAAAGATAATGAAGGTAAAATATTCACAGGGTCAAGGTGAGCAATGACGCTTTCAAAGCATATGGGGACGCATATCAGCGCACCGTCGTCAGAGAACTTGCGCGATAGTTCAACATTTACAATTCAAAATGTACGACCATCTACGGCAAAGAGGAAAAGTGAAAATAATGAACAGCTGGATAACGTACGAACTGAAGGAGCATCAAATACAGAAAGCAGATGGGCACTTGCAATAAATAAACTGTCGCTTCCCATCCACAATGAGCCTCTACATGACCGTATCGTGGCATGTGATGAAAAGTGGATCATGTATGAAAATAGCAAACAAAGTGGGTATTGTGTTGTCCGGCAGAGAAACCAACAAAAAATTTTCATTATCAACAGTGACGCTACACAAAGTTTTGCTGTTAGTGTGGCGTATGGCGGATAACACTGGGTTTTGTCCTTTACAAGCTCTTTCCTCCTCGTCAAACCATTGCAGCTGTGTTGTACTTCGAAGAAACTAACGAAATGCACAGGCAGTTGTGTAAACAAAACAGCTATCATTGGTCAATATAAAGGATCCTGTGTTCTTGGTTTAAAAAAATTCCAAATCCCACAGGGCAAAAACTACAAAAGAGAAACTGAATACACAGTGTGAAGTATTACCGCACCTTCAATATTCCACGGACTTATCATCCTCAGGCTACCACGTGTAGATGCATATGTCACTTCCAGAAGAACGAGGTGTTCAAAAACAGGAGCATCGCAAAAAGGGCCTCTCCATGACCACCTGAATCACGGAGTGACCAAGAACGGAATTAAGATTCTTGTGAATCGTCGACAGAAGTGTGGCTCTGCAGATTGAGGCAGTTTTGAACGACGCAAATATGTTTATCTCATTCAATAACTCATTGAAGGTATGATATAAAAAAAACTGCCATTTCTTTCCGGGCTACATTGTGCGTTTAAGTACTGCCCGCTGAAAATGCTTCGAAACTGAGAATATCGATCTACAAGTACGTTTAAAGAGAAATTTACTACTGTACATTATTACACACAGATGGATCCAACATGTTAAAAAATCGTATGTTTTTAATCATGGAGACAAATTATTCTTAATTTTTATTATATTGCAATAAGAAAATTCAACGCATATCTTACGAAGATTTTTTATGTTAATTAAATGTGTTTTATTTTTGGAAGTGAAAATTCGACACCATTTATTAAAACAGTTAGAAAAGACAGGCAGTCCGCAGTCATCGGGTGCTTTGAAACGACATAACATTTGCATGTGAAACAAAAAGTTTCCGGTTGCTACGTATTCCGTACAAGAACGCGTCCATTTAAGTCTTATAATGAAAATGGCATCTAAACAACATTCACAAATACACAGTCTGAATAATTTATTGAGCTCTACAACAAATACAGACTGTAAACGAACTGAAGATATATAAAAACAATGCCACAATGTCACGTGTGTTTAAAGTCCCATTTACTATCATATTACAAGCGCTGGAGCTAATCGGAGTGTTCCAGATTATATGAACTTTTATGAACATATACCATAACAAAATTTCTCACACATTAGGTATCAATTTTACATAAACTATTATGTGTTGGTCTTGGTTTTATTTATTTTAGTGTATCCATCTTGAGTTTTATATCGTGTAAGCAGAAGAAATTCTGTAGACGGTATTATGGCGTCGTTAAGCTTCGGTAAAAGTACGTAGTAATGAACACACACGGTTTAAGAACGCTTATCTTACCGGTTTTTGTTGAGTGTGCTGCGAATAATCGTTCCCCATCGCAGTGCCGTCTGTGCTTTCGTAATCAGAGGCCCGATCTAGGCTTGTTGGGTGATCTCCAGAGGAGGATATTGAGGTCTCCTGGTTTACATTTTAATGTATCATTCTTTTTACTCTTGCCCTGGTATTATTACCTTGGCACTTTTAATATATCAGAACTTAAACTGCAAACACTACAGGAACGACAGGCCCGTTCCTAAGGAAAGAAAAAAAACATAATTTCAAGCATGTTAGCTTTGTCCAAGCGGAGCGGGCTGCCGTACCTGTGCAACTCAGCTGTCATTCGTAGCAAACAATGACCATTAGGTGTGGCTGGAGAGAAATGTATTTCGAAAGTAAAGAGCAGCCTGAATATCTATTTGCAAATTTACTCTTTTGTAACTGCCATATAACTGTTGTCATATATTTTTTGTATATTCTTCAAGATTACAATGTAATGATTTTGATTAAATTCTGTTCACGTCAGTTGGGGACTGAGATGTTTTTAAAATTAGGCAAGTGAGAATCTTCCGAGTTTTGTAAAGAATCATCCAATGACAAATAGCTCTCATCTTAGACATGCCGCAGGATATACTGCTTTACGGTGGCTTTTAAGATAATGGAATTTTCGTGTTTGAGAGAGTTAAAAGGCACAAATTTCAGTTTAATTAACCACTGACCATGGCCACGTAATTTTTTTTAAGCCCAAAAGTAAAGGTATTTTCCATAGAACGTTTATTATATATATTGATATTAAATGCATACGTCGAGAATAGAATGAAATAATATCTCCATCAGAAATACTACAATTTATTGCTGGTCTATATATATATATATATATATATATATATATATATATATATATATATGTATATAAATTGGCCTATACATACATATTATAGTGTGCAGGATTGACATTGCTTGATGTTTTTGAGTAATATGTTTGCTTGGCCAACAATGAAAAGGTGTTAGTTATTTTGTCCTGCACGACCACAGAGAATGGATCGGCGGTGACACGCCAATGTTAGTGGCGCTAGAGATGTTCTAAATATTTGTCAATTTAGAACTTGGTTCCAGGCGGCCCGTAAGTGTCAGCCGATGAGAACTGCTTGTAGTAGGTACGTTATATCTGTGTGATAAGTGACAAATTTGGACTAAGTTCCTGGTTATATTTATTAAACTGTTTTCAGGCAAATTTAAAACGTCCAGTATTCAGCCAAAGGAATTGAGTTTTGACTGGCTTTGACGTAACACGGCAGTTTACATTAAAACTTGATTTCTTGATTTTAATGCTGTTATAACTACTTTAATATAAAATTTAGTAATTAAGTACCATACAATTTCGTGCGTGACTCTCAAATTATTATCAGATTTTGATTATCACAAACTGAGATTCACGCCGTAGTAATGACGATCGCCGTGTACCCAAACGGGTTCTAAGGAGGTTATTGAAAGAGGAAAATGGCGTTTCATCCAAATATCAGATACGCACATATGGTAAAGTGGGGTAAATCCGACCATGGGTTAAACCAGTCCTTCCAACATTTTGACCCTTCTGTAAAGAACAAAAAAGTGAATGTAAACGAAAATGTGATTTACAGTGAGGTACAAATAGGCATTGAGATAACATTTTACTGACTTCTTCGTTCCATACAAATGAGTCAAAAGGCTGAGCAGTAGAATTTACTCCATGGTGGGAATTATTCCACATGACCCTATTATAGTTACGTAACACAGAGTTCACAATATTTAGGGAAATATAACCTGTTACTGGTAAATTTTGACGCACTTGGTAGGTTTCGTTAACTATTGATACAAAAGTAAGTTCAGCGGATATAATAGTCGGTTTTTCACCAACATTTGATACCAGACTTTATTTGGGGGCCTTGTCAACACTCTAGCTGCTGTAACATCTCTTCCCTTTTCCCTCTATTATAAAGCATAAGCAGTAGACCGAATTCTATAAAATCTACGATGACAGGAAGACAAATAGTTACAATGACGAAAGTCAGTTGGGTGGATTCTTCTAGACTAAGAGGAAATTGAGGGCAGAGATACAGAATCCACTGCCTGGCACTTTTGAGAGTAAACACAATTTTTCTCTACACTTATTCCCGCAAAACCGCCCCAATCAAGTGCTTTATTCCAAAGACTTATAGGTCACTTCTTGTTAGAAATGGTTCAGACACGCGAGCGCAACTGTTTGAAGAATACCTTTGAAATCAAACCATGACCCTTAAATGGCAGGTCCCTGCCTAGTTCTGCCGTTGTCCATACTGGTTGGTCGGTGTGACTGTGGACATCACTGGCTTTCGACAGCCAATGAGATGAAACTTACGAAGGAGGTGTGATGCCAGAATAGTAGTTAAGACATACACTACTCTGCTCACAGTAATTTGGCATACTTCGTTCATAATTTTATCCAAAATTATGCTGTTGTTTAAATTGCAGATTTGCAAAATTACGCCTTCGCATACAAACCAAAACATTATTATAAAAGTGACGAACATTTATTCTGAACATGATTGTTAACCAAAATAAAATTGCTACGTTTTTAATGGATTTCTACACCAAAAATATTAAAGTAAAAAGAAAAACATCCTTCTCAGGTTTAACTTATCGGGATGTTTATTACTGGTGCAAAAAAAAAACAAGTATATCATAAATAAAAACCACATCATGCAAAATATATCAAAATTTCAGTGTTTTATATTATATCATGAACTTTTGTCTCATTGGAAAGAAATTTTCAAAGTGGCTCAAAGTCTAATAATCCTTGTTACATCTCTTGAAGGCATAAATAATGATATATACACTCTTTATTGTTGCAAATGAGATTAGATACAGCAGTCAGATTCCTAGTGCAAAATATATTTATCATTACTTAAATCTTTTAATCTCGAATGTTCCATTCATTAATTTAGTTATTACCTTTTCCGTTTAACTGTCAAAAAATATATATACTTAAAGTTATAATTGTTAAGAGATCGAAATTACTATGAATTTTAAATCTTAAGTATTATTTAAATAATTGCAGAAAACATATGTATATTTGGAACATTGACGGGTATTTGGAATTTTATCGACAGCATGAGCACTATCGTGGTATAATTTTCACTTCTTACGTTGCATACAGTATTTTGTCAATCTTTTTGACTTCAATATTAGAAAATTATTTACTTAGAAAGAACAGATGCATGAATAAGGGATAATTGAAACACCTTGTAACTATTTTATAAATGCGAAGAAGCAAGAAACTACGAGGAACACTGAAATATAGTGAAATATTAAATAAAATTTATCAATGGTACTGTTGTGTTTTCAGTTGGAACAATTATTTGAAGTTTAGAGTACATTGTAGAAACGACAAACTCTTTATGTTAGAAAAATCTAGAGCATTTTCAGTGGTTTATATTAATGATATTTTTTCTATTATGCTTATGATACGCAATATCATTAATAAACCTATTTCTATATAATGGTAGTATAGGTACTGATTTTTCATAACTGCACAGGCTGGAATTGTCAACAATTATTTTATTAGCGTATAGGCCTGTGTTTCGCTTTCCTACACTGTTAGAAATTTCTGTATATTTACGGAAACTTCTACGGAGATGTAGAGTTCATTTATGGAAAGGCACTCCGGAATAACGAATAACGGAAATGAGCTCCGTAAATATAAAATACGGAAACTCTCCGTTTTCTTATGGCTACGAATTTCAGACACTAACAATGCAGATGATACCTGAAGCGTATAAAATCCCATTTTCGCAATAACACTTCGTGTAAAATAGTAATAGGTTAGTGGCGAATCACTCATGGAGTGCTAATTCGTTGATTTTTTTTCAAGTTCTGTTACAGGACAAACCTTTATGTATACATAGTGAAACACGTACATAACGAAAATACAACATTTTTTTCGTAACCTCGTTTTCTAAAGCGCAAATAAAACCAAATTACAAACGATTTAACACGGCGTGACACATGTAAATTCCATATTTACGAAATACTTCGAGTAGAGATGTGGTAGATGAGTGGTTTGAGTTATTGAGAGTTAATTTTTCGATTCTTGTTAAAATCCTACTAGAGAACCAAATATTTAAACTTTTCTAATATCTCTGTTATATAAAGTGAAATAAAATAAAAAACAGAACTCTTTTTCTTACCCCTGTTTCTAAACCTGAAATAAAAAACAAACTCGCAAACACTCTGACATGACTCGAAACTAAGAGAGGTACATGCAATTTTAATCCTATATTTACAACAGTACTTCATGTAAAAGCTTGGTGGGTTAGTGGATAATGTTTTGGACTGTGAAGTGTATTTCGAATTCAAATCCCGCTACCGGATAATTTTTTTTTTTAACTTTTTAGTCATTTTTTTACATTGTGAAACATTAGGAAGCTAAAACTCTTTTTATACCCCTTTTTATTAAACGCAGATTTAAAAAAAAATGGAAGTCTATGGACACGTTCCGTGAATTCACGGATATTTATGTGAAATTTACGGAGAGAACATTATTGAAAAAATGAAGAGTCTATAATGTAACTGAGATGTCTGGATAATTTATAACAGGTACTTTCCGTAATTTAGAGACATTTTTTCTAACAGTGTGCTTGGAAGTTTATACAGAATTTAATTTTAAGTTATTTACGCCGCTTCTTACATATTCCCAAATGTTTTACCAACATGATGAAGCTCCAGTGATTATATGATTAACAAATTAAGGACAAATGTGTTGGAAATAGCAGTCTAAAAATGTGGCCTCCTTGATTTTCACACTTGAAACTGTTTAAATTAAACCCTTGAGTTTTAATTAACTCTTAAGTTTATGAAATTCCGTCGCAGTAGGGAGAATATATTGCTATAAGATAAGTCACAACAGTAGTTAACAACAAAATCTTTCAAGTATTTTTCAAAGAGTTTTGATAACATTGTCAATATACTCAAAACATCGCTAGCCATCACTTGGAATAACTATGGGACATCAAGCCACTATCAAGTTACTGTAAAAAATTAACGTATTTACAAATAAACACACTTATTACCCCTGAAAAGTGCTTTTGTGAAACGTAGTTTTTAATATAAAAGTAACTCAGAAGTAAAATGTTGCTTGGGTCTACCCGCCTTCACATATATGAAATTCAGATGTCATCGCGCTGTTATATTTAGACTTCTAAGAATATATGCAACATAATCAGTATTCTTTAATGTGCATAATATGATAAACATTTAATTTTATACTTTACTATAGTATTAAAACTGCGATTCTGATAAGACACTTTATTTTATGGCGTTAGATAAAAGGTTAGCAGTTGACCATAAAATGACATCACATCGGAATAATGCGCAGCCAGATTCATCTAAAATATATCAGAAAAAACGTATTAAGGTGTTATTATAACGTGGTTTTTAATTTAAGAATAACTTCATTTATAAAATTTGTGTTGTGTTCTTCAGTAAATTTTGATGAACTATCATAAATATGGTTATTATAACTTTCTTTTTAAATTACTTATGCATTAACAAGGACACAAGAAAAACTTTGACTAACTGATTCAAATTTTTGACAGTTCTTCAAGAGGTTCAGTGAATATGCTGGCAACTTTACCAGAAATACTTTGAATAAAGGCTGGTTGCTCTTGCAACTCATGCAGATTATAAAGGCCAGTTGCTCTTGCAACCCATGAAGATTATTGAGGCCAGTTGCTCTTGCAACCCATGCAGATTATTAACAGCAAGAAGAATATTAGTAAAGTGAGTTTTAATTAATTTTATCTCGACATCGAAATCAGTGCATGGGAACTGAAAAAGCAATATTCTACATTCCAAGAGAAATTCTGTAAAAGAGAAAGGGGTGGGAGATGTAAATGCAAGCTTAATTTTAAAATTTGCAATAGAAATTTGTGAGGTTTACCATTACTTGTTTTATGCAGCCTAAACTTACAAAACTTCAACATTAAAATGGCTTACGTCCCAGTTAAGAAACTGGGACGATACAGTTAATTTGTAAACGATTTGTGGTGGAATATTTTACGAGATGATTCCAATTGTTAAAATTGATAATGATCTGGCACTGTGTTGTTATAGCAGAAGATTATACTATTTCCTATGATAACTGGCTTGGGAGCTTACTATAGTCAATAACAATATCTGGATAATTCCATGATACAGGATTGGGCAGAATTAATATGCTAGTAGGATTTTACAAGGCAAGAAAATGCGAGCGATTGTGAAATGTATTTAATACTAGTATCAGCACAAAGAGTAAAGTACGCAATTTTGATTTGACAAGTTATTTCTTGAATATCTCGCCAGGCACGTGTTGTAAATATCCTCAGGCTAGAGTGCCGGTGCGCATGCGCGTAATGCAGCAGTGTGCACGCATGCCTGAGAGGCGGCTACTAGCAGAACTACGGATATCGTGCCGTTCAGCAATAATGGCGCCGTGGTCGGTTCAACACCATGTAATTGCAGTGAAAGTCATGTTTAAAAAGTAATGAGTCCTCCATCACAGTCCGGGGGTTGCTTCAGCGCCCCTCCGGCCTGCAACTACATAACAATGCGCCCGATGGCTGCGAGATTGTCAGATAGGCGAAGCAGTTCCGCAACACAGGATCGAGCGTCAACACAAAAAATACACACATCTACATATTGCATCGTTGGCTGCAGAGTTTCATCCGCCTCTTGGAGAAGTGTGCAGGACACCTGCCTGGCAGGATATTCAAGAACTAACTATTGAAATATAAATAACACGTACCTTACCCTAGGTCGTGATATTGGTATTAAATACGTTCCAGTATCACTAGAGATTTCCGGCTTTGTTGAAATCCTACAAGGTATTCTGCACAGTGCTGTATATGAAAAATTACCAGTATCTCTTCACATAAACACCAACATGGTCGTCTACGCTTGGATTGGAAGTAAGTTCGTCGAAGGATAAAACCATAAATGCTTTCATATACATTATACGGTCACGCAATGTGAATTGGACGACTCTATTCTAGTAGAGCATTTCTATGATTGATGTAGTGAATAAAAGAAGAACTGAAAATTTATGGTTGCAATTTTTGTCGCAATAGATATTCCTGTATGCTCTTGTTAGTAAACGAGAACTTATTGTTTAGTTGGGCTTTTATTCATTCATTCGGATAGAAAATTTGTCCACTATGTACGAAAGTTTTGAGCAACCAGTATCACCGACCACCCAGAAGACTTTATATGTAAATGATTTACAACTACTGAATAGCAGAACTTTATTGAGAATAGCGCATTGTTGATGACTGGGAAATGTGTAATTATTGAGTAGTGACACAAATGTGGTGATCAGTCTCACTTTCTATTTCAGAGAGAAAAAATAATATTTAAAGTCAAAGAACGGAGAAAGGGCACTGATTCTTTAAAAAATATATATTAATGTAAATGCGATGAATAAATGTCCGGAAGAGGACGAGTAACTGTAAAAAAAAAAAAAAGGATCTCAAGAGTTTCAAAAGGTGTGAACACGAAGCTTACAAATGTGATCACGTTACGCTATTTGCTACAATGTTGAAAGCCGTAACAGTGGAAAGAGAGATGACTAAAATTTTAAACTGAACTTTATCTTCAAATAACTTAACTTTAGTCTTAATCACCAAAATAAAGGCGCTCGTTAGTATTTGTAAGTATAATTTATATTTATGAACATAAACACTGTACGTGACCTCTAAGTTGTTATGTTAAAATTCTCTTTTCCCATTTTGTTGAAAACTTTTCGCCAATTTAATATCAATGTGACACTTCTTTAGCAAACATTTTTTTTCTCTATCATTTAATATGAATGTGACGAAAGTGTATAACATGAAAGTACATTTTTGTCTAATAAATAACAATTGTCATGTTTTGTAATATGTAATAAATAAAATTGTCTGCAATAACAGAAAAATACATAATTTGAAATAAAAAAATTACAAAAAATCTAAAATAGTTAATTTTTTTTTATTTGTATTTAAAATAAGTGACATGTACTTAAGTTTCAGTGACTTCTAAACCCGGTATCCTGCTGCAAAACCAGATAAAAGCATTTTAGTTCAATACATAGTTCCTCTTACTTTATGAAAAGTATTTTTACCACGAATAAACATGTATTGCATTTTATAAAATGTTAACATTTTATGCTACCAGTTTAAACAAAGGGAGCTATAAAAAAATTTCTCTCTTGAAATTTTTTTTTTAGTGTAGCCTTTATAACTGTTTTTGTATATAGGACGCGATTCTTTAAATTAATTTTCGACACAAATGCCGTGATCAACCTCCGGAAGAGTGATTTTCGGTGGCAATTAGTAAATATTTAGTAACTTAGGGGTAGATAAATTATATTTCTAGAGCGTCCAAGAAAAGCAACCTGATATTATTAGGCGTATTTCATATTTAACGCATATTAAAACTTTGCAAAATAAGATATCACTACATGAGTACACTTTTATGATTGAGATGGCAGATCTGTTAACCCGCAGGGTTTATTTGGCTTCTCATTACGCCCACCGACGTCAACGAGCGTCGTCAAATCTGAGGAACGTGGTGGCCTTTGCTTATCCTGTTCCTCCGTGGGAAACCTCGTCCATGTAACAGCGCTGTCCCGGCTTGTGGGATTTGGTGGCAGTGGCTGGGGAGGGGGGGT